>OY735210.1:6110215-6217715 GCA_963457665.1 Thysanoteuthis rhombus | reverse complement strand
TGTCTGGAAAAGAGTGATGTTTATGTGTGTGTATGTGTTTGATGTTATGGCTTTTGCCTTTTTTATGTTACAGCTAAGCTTTGTCATCAGAAAAAAAATAAGTCCATGCATATTCTTCTACAGGTAGCGAAGATGACGGCATTGAACTTTTTTCATTGCTTCTTTAACATCTCTATTGAGATTTCTCCACAATGCCCAATATTCCAAGATCATTGAGAGAAGTGTGTGTCCTAGTTGGTGCTTCATGTCATCATTTGACATGAATTAAACTAATAAATAAATCCAAATGAGTTGCATTCCATTCCGAATGTGGTGTCTGCTGGAAAGGTAGATTTTTAGTTCATTTTCTTCATTCGCATCCGCCTAGCGAAGTGGGTTGATCCCGGAATTCGAATGCAAGTTTGACAATCAGTTTTCCTCTCTAGGAAGAGTAAGTACAGTTAAAGGGAATCCTTGTAGTGATCACGAGGAAGAGTTGCGTGCAAAGCAGTAAGTTGGCAGTTATCTCGAAACCCATTTGTATATTTACGAGGCAGTATGTTTGCATATAAACATGTACACATGCATGTGCAGTGGTTAGCAAACTATGCCTTTTCTCACCAGTATGCGATCGAAACTGATATACGAACATATCTAATTTGCGTAAATACCATGAATGATTGTTAGTAAGTTATTTTACAGACCAATTCATTCATGTAATTGGTTCGATTCTCGCGTGGTGCATTAAAACGGCAGCTTTGTTCAAGGCTAAGCTTGGTAAATAACGAGACACGAGGGACTACCCTATTGATGATTAGCAAGCTCATTACGTGGACCTATTTAACCGTATTGTGAATTCGTTGGACCCCGGTGCCCACAACTGTTTTTTGCCAAACTAAGCTAAGCTTAGGACATATCACACACGCGCGAGTGTGATGTATATTAGTGTGTTTCCCCAGCTTTTCCTAATTAGCTTTGCTTCACTATTTGCTTCTATGAATAATGGCGAAAAACTTGAGTAGCGTTTGTTTTGTAGTGAGCTATTCTAGAGGCAACGTGCACCCTCTTTCCCATTCTTATACACCCCAATCTCCTATAGCTCGCACAATCCCAACCCCCAATGACTTAGCCTACCATACCATCCTCACCATTCTAGGCGTCTTGGAACAACCAAAAATGTTCTCATATTAATTGATGGCCATTACTTCTCGATTTTACAGTATTTTGACTTGAGGAAAGTCTCTATAGGAATTCCTTACTTTCGGATAACAGGGAAATTTGAAATAAGAATTACATTACTAATTCGATAGTTATGTATTTCTCTGCTTTTTTTCTTTCATGATTTTTGGTTATCATTTGACGTTTAGGTCATTGGCAACGGCAAAAACAATTTGAATAATCGATTCCTCCCGTTTGATGTGATCAGGACACAAGCAGTTTTTACAGTCGATGATGACATTACCATAGAAAATGGTGATATCATACTTGCTTTCAGGTATGTATGCAGATATGTTTACACTGTGCTAAACAGTTGGTGGAAAAGAAAGAGATATCATGCATAACTGTCTTCATTGTCGCCATTTTTAAATTCACTTTATTATATGACAATAACACTAAGGGTCAGGAAGAAACCTATAGAAGATGTGAATTCATGGATCTCATGATTTGATTTTCTATGAAAGTTTTCCAAAAAGAAAACCTATCATCTTTCATTTGTATATTTATATGCTTTCATTTCCAAAACTACGTCGAAGTTTATCCGTCGTGTATGGCAATTCAGTTGTTGGACATATAGAAATATAAAAAGGAGAAAATATCGAATTTGGTGAGGTACATTTATTTAATATTCTCTACCGAATTATTTTCAATATTTTTCCGAAGTTTGCATCCATGATGTTTGTTTTTTTGTTTTTTTTTTTTGTTTGGGTTTTGTTTTGTTTTTTGTTTTTGTTTGTTTTTTTGTTTTTTTTGTTTTTTGTAAGTTAATGGTTGTTACGAACATACCGGTCCTTATTAAATACGTGAAGCCACATGGCGCAAACGGAATGTAATCTGAAAAGGCTCTTATACGGATATTTGTGGTGATTATATAAATAATTTACGGCTATTCATTGAGGATAAGCAATTGTAGCTGGTGAGATAGATGAAATCTTTGTTTCGCTTCTAGTTACTTAACTTTGCTTCTCGTTACGAAAAGTAAAGGGAATATCATTTTTTAAAGATTTTTTTTTTTTTTGCAGATGTTTGTGATAATTAAATAATATAGGGTTAATGGTAGGGGTAGGGTTATCCATTGAATAGAGCAATTGTTACTCATAATATATACATTTTTCTTTGCTTCTCATTCTTTTGGATGAAGTGTAATGACACCAAGAGGAAAAACTTCATAAGAATGTTCTTTTTGTTTTTGCAGAGTCTGGCGAGAAAACAGAGACAGAATCGTTGGCTTTCCTGCTCGTTATCATGAGTGGGATTCTAAAAAAAATATGTGGCTCTACGAAGGAGGTAATCAAATGAGTCGATCGTTGATTCTTACAGGAGCAACATTTTTACATAAAGTGAGTCGATTACTACTTGTTGGTTTTCAGGTAAACCTGCATAACTTGGAGAGGATTTTTTGTGGAGAATGATATAAGTACGAGCTAGATCTATGGAGATCATGTTGGTTTTATCCATTATCTCCTGTCTGTGCTCTTCTCTTCTTTCACCCTAGGCCTATATCTTCTCATTCTCTCTCTTATCCCTTCCAATCTTTGTTACCGGTGCATGAATTCACTTAAATGTGACAAAAACACGGATTTGTTTCAAATGCCAGAATTGTCTTACCCTTCGATAAATTACCTAACTTTCTTTCTTACCCTCTCTTCCTACGCACCAATTAAACTACCTAATTTCCATTTCTCCCCCGCTATCTTACCTTTTCAGTAAACTACCTAAGTCTCCTTTCCCCCCTCTCATCTTGCTAAATAGAAAAAGGAATATTTAAAATCAAGTTTGTAATATTTTCTGGAGCTGAAAGGGGTCCGAGTCTTTATGTAGTCTGATAAAGGAGCTGCTGTGATTGTATATATGTTTCAACACTTCAACATATACTGGATCTACACCTTGCTGACTGATGGCCTCCATGACCTTAGGGATTTCTACTGAGTCGATCGCCTTTTTGAAGTCGATAAATGCTACGGCAAGTGGTAGTTTATACTCAGCTGCTTTTTCTTTCAGTTGATTTATCGAGTGCAAGTGGTCCATGGTCGAGTAGCTTCTTCTAAAGCCAGCCTGTTCACGTGGCTGGTTTTCATCGAGTGTTTTTGTGATTCGGTTGGTGATGATCTTTGTGAGAAGTTTGTATACACAGTTGAGTAGGCTTATAGGCCTATAGCTGTTGAGGTCTTTCGGGTTTCCTTTTTTATATAAAAGCATTATGATAGCAGTGTTCCAGAAGGCTAGACTGGGAGATTAAAGGAATTAAGATAGACTGCGAGTATCTGAGCAACCTTAGATTTGCGGACGACATAGCCCTTTTCGCAGAGAACCTACACGACCTCCAACTAATGATACATGAACTAAATGAAGAGAGCTAGAAAGTCGGCCTACACATGAACTTCAGCAAGACGAAGATCATGTGCAACAACCACATCGGGGATAAAAACACTGATCAAAATCGAGGACACACAACTGGAAGAAGTAGACCTCTACATCTACCTAGGACAACGAATCTCCATGAGACCCTCAAAAGAAGAAGAAATCAAGCGAAGAATCACACTAGGATGGCAAGCCTTTGGCAGAGCTAGCTCAACCTTCAAAAATAAGAAGATCCCATTAATCCTAGAGAGAAGGGTGTATAACCAATGCATCCTCCCAATAATCACTTATGAAGCTGAAACATGGAACCTAACCAAGAGACAGACCCGTAAATTGAGAACCATGCAACGTGCACATGAAAGAATAATGCATGGCCTCACATGGAGAAACCACAAGACAGCACAGTACATCTGAGAAAAGACAAGAGTTAGGGACATCATAGAATCCATAAAAAATCTCAAATGGCGGTGGGCTGGCCATGTTGCAAGAATGGCAGACAATCAATGGACATCGCGACTCACAACATTGGATCCCCCGAGACCACATGCGCAACCGAGGCTGGCAGAATATTAGATGGAGAGACGAGCTAGACAAGTTAAGGAAGTACTGGCTCCGTGACGCCCATGATAGGGAAGTGTGGCAAATCCTGGGGAAGGTCTATGTCCAACGACGGACGCTAAAAGACTGATGATGATGATGATTGTAATATTTTGATTTATATAATTTATAGCAATGATAATACCATAATCAACTTAAATAATGAATAGTGTGATTTTCTTGATTCGTTGTCCGTAGCAACGAACTCTTCCACTCATGGGCAAAAATATTGCTGATAAAAATACCTCTTACCCACAATTTGAAACTATGCACTCTTCCCGATAAAGGGAATCAGTATTTTTACCAACAACAAAAACAAATTAAGAAACATCCAAATCAAAATATTCCTGATTTTTTTCAATGGGATTAACGAGTAGATCCTATTTTTTGAATGGATCAGGACACACATCCTAGAGGATTCAATCCTCATTGGATTTACCACTACTGATGGTCTGATAACAAACTATGCTGAGTAATCATTTAGGAAAAACACATCAGAAACACGTCGTTTAGCAATGATCAGCAAGTTAAGCCGGCTGATTGTTGTCAGTGGGTTCAATTCTCATTGCATCTACCTCCAATGATGGTCTGATACAAAACTGCTACGTTAATAAATAGCATGAAAAATGATGCAAGTAGTATAGCAACGATCAGCAAGCTAATTTTACCGACTATTTTCAGCAGGTTCGATCCTCATCGAATCTCCCAATATAGATGGTCAAGCTAAGTTAATATCTACCCGTATAATGAACAGTGTGATTTACAGGGTTCTCTCTCCATGACTATCGACTCTTCTACTTGAAGGAAAGATTTTTGCTGATAAAGGTATCTAATTACACCATTTAAAACAATGTACTCTTCCACTTCTTTTTTATTATTTATTCAACCAGAACATGAGTTCTAGTCTAACTGAGAGCTGTCTTTATTTCCAAACAGCGCCGTTTACTTTCTGCTGTAATTCGACGGCTTCAGTTAAGTTGCGATGAAAAATGGAACGAAAATAGTTATGAATTATTGATAGTTTAGTCGTAGATGAAATGTAGATATATCTGATTTTTTTTTCACTGGTACTTGTATTCTAATAGCAATATTTTATCAGTAACATTTTTATCTATTTAATTTATTATGAAAAAAACTAATGATTATTAGATTATCATAAAAAATCATTCTGGTTTACTGAACCCAGTCTTAACCTGGATTTGTAAAACAAATTTGTAATTCTACGTTAAGAAACGAACGCCTCTGTCGTCTGTTTTATTCAAATTTCTGTATTCCAAAATTCCTCCTTCTGATTAGTCAGTTTTTTTTTTACGGATTGACCAATCGTAACGTAACGTAACGCACAGATATATTAATAGTATAGATGATCATTATGGTGAAAATAGAATGATAACCAATACAAGTTGAGAAGTGCAGTCCTTATTTTTGAGTGTGGACGCGAATATGAGTACCCCTATTTTGGTTGACCAAATGATTGACGGTTTCATGTACGTAATGTTGCACAACAAGTACGTTGACAATGTTGTCATAAGCTGCCTACTGGTCGAAATGCATGGTAGTTTTTTTCCGGAAGGTGTGAAAAAAATAATTACTGTTACGCCGTGATAATCTGTTGCTTTTGTGGGATAGGCAGCACCATATATAAGCTCTTCTCCACATCAAGGCTTTACTTCCGGCACCAATCCATCACGTGAGCTACATTGAGGAATATCCTTGGACACGTAAGAATTCTCTCGTCGATTGAAAGTTGAGACAATGTCGAGACATAATTTATTTTAGAGTATGAGATAAGACTAAAAAAGAAAATAACTTATCAAGAATTTGACAAATTTACCGCATTACACACGAAATTTAAAAAATGAATCATTTTCAAAGAAATGTGGCTCATCGTTTGGGAACTAGTATTTAAGTGATCGGTGACACTCGCTACAATTAACACAAATTGTAGAGCAATTTTTTAGAACTTTATAAGATGATTTTCATGAGTAAAAAAAATTGTGAGATGTCATCTTCCCTAGTGATTTTGCAAAGACCTAAAGTCATGTTTTTGTTTCGCTTTGTTTTGGGTTGTTTTTTTTGTTTTTTTCTTCACGATCAAATAACCTCCGAAAACCAAATATTTTAAACCAAGAAATTTAGTCAAATTCAATGAGAGATTTTCCTGTCCTGGTGGCCTTTACGTGGCTGACATTATAACGTAATTTTTACCGCTGATTAACCCCAGGTAAAGGATTTCCAATGATGATTTTCAAGACTGGCCCTCTCCACTTGGAAGATTGGTGTGACACGATCTGCCTACGGCCTAATACCCCACCCCCATTTTGGCCTGGAACCGTAAATATCGAGAAATTTTCTTGTCTCATAACTTCAATTATTATGTATCCTCAACGGATGGGAGTCAGTATTTGAGTCAAGGTAAAAAGGCTAGAATTTCAAATCATTATTTTCTACGATACTTCCTCCCTATTGGAAGATGCCATAATACGATCTTCTTACTCATCAACTCCTTCCAGGAAATGATAAAATATTCACAGGAAAATGCATCAAGAGTTCTTGATAAACATGGGTTTAGCACCTTCATTATTCCGGTGGTAAAATCTGTTTAATTTCTTCTTTTGGCGACTTCCTACATATGCTGTTCTTTTGACGTTTCTTTGTCATGACATAGAGCGGTGACGATTAGGGAGTTTATCTAATGTACCATTACTACTGGGTTGCTCACTTCTCACAACGCACACCACACTTGTAGCCTGATGCTAGACTGAGCTGAGCTTAATAAATTAATTGATAAGATATGCGTTAAACCAGACAAATGCCAATCAAATTTATTTTCCCAAGTTCCATCCATAATGTCGATATGTGTATAAACGCAAGACAGACTATCATCACAGTTTAACAATTTTATTACGATCCAGAAAAAACAAAGTTGCTTCCCATGTTGCACATGAGGCAATGATTTTGTTTCCGATTCTCGAACGATCCGTGTTTGTAGCGATTGTGAGTTTTTACAGATGCCGGCTCTCACGTTGGACTTTCCTGCTATTTACCCATCCCTGGGGAAGAGCAGATTTGTGCTTTTCCCAATAAAATTAATGCAAAGTGAAAGCAAACTAATCAAGAGACAGACCTGCAAACTGAGAAGCATGCAATGCGTGCATGAGAGAATCATGCTCAACCTTACATGGAGAGATCACAAGACAGCACGGTGAATCAGGGAGAAAACGGGAGTCTGAGACATCATAGAATCTATTAAAAAAATCTTGAATGGCGATGGTCAGGCCATGTTGCAAGAATGGCAAACAACCGATGGACATCATGACTCACAACATGGATCCCCAGAGATCACATAAGAAACCGAGGCCGACAGAATACAAGATGGAGAGATGAACGAGATAAATTCAGAAAATACTGGCTCTGCAATGTTCATGATAGACCTTCCCCAGGATCCACTACATTTCTCTATGTCAAACGACGGACGTTAAAAGACATGATAAAAGCAAACTGCCCAGCAAGATTTTGAACTCAGCTCGCCGAGCCCATTCTCCAGGCCCTCAACCATTAAGGCACTGAATCTCCTTTATAAAGATTCGCTGCATTATTCATTAACTTTTTGTAATGCAAACTTTAAATCCGATTTTTTCAAGATACGTTTGTGATCTATATTAAAGACTGGGAAATTTTGCAACAGAAGCATTAAATAATTTTTCTTTTAATTACACTTGGTTGTCTGGATAAAATAGTCACACTTGTCTTGTTTTTCTTCTGCAGCATTATTTCTTTCTATATTCGTATGTGATGAATCCAGCAATTCGGGAATCAGTACATCAGAAGAAGAACTGTGAAGATCTTGCAATGAACATGTTGGTTGCACATGTGACCAGAAAATCCCCTCTAAAGGCAAGTAACATTCATCATTTCATCACTTAGATGCACCTGTCTAGTTTACATTGGAGCCTTATGAATATGAAATTATAATCATCTTGTGAGTTGTTCAAACTATACGGTTGCGGCAAAAGTTTCCTGCATCATCGTCTGTACAACGTTAGGGTGTCTTTGAAGATTACTCTGTTCCTTATTGTTTGTGCGATCAGTCTATAGTAATACGTACGTCGTTTACAAGACATAGACAATTTTCAGAAGCGAAATAAATGGGCTCCACATAAGTAACATCAACATATTATATGAATAAAAGATGTTGATTAAGATTTTCTTTGGGAAATGCTGGAAGTCTTTTGCATTTACCTAATATTTTTTTCTTCAATTTGCATGTTTAAATAACCGAGATAAATTATAATGACAGGTGAACGCATGAGATTAAGCAATCGAAAGAACTCTTATTATTGGCAGGATTAATTCAGTGTTGAACAGTATCAAGGATACATTTAAAAATATGAGGAATGCAATGCACTAATCTGTAATAATAAATGTGCAGAGTGGTGTCACGGTTATCAGCACGGGGTCCGTTTGAATTTGTATTTTTCGTACGAATGCCTTTGAGAAAGGCATGTCCACTTATCGTTAGGCTTTGTTCTTTCGCCAAATATCTTCACAAAGCGTCTCTGGAAAACCACGATGGTTGACGAAGAAGCGAGTGAGCAGTGAGTACTACCCCATAATAACCTTGCGTGGCTTGACAGTAGCAGCAAAAAGCTGTCACTCCACGACAGGAACCGATGAATTCTATAAAACTTGCTGATGTCAAAAGAACAGGATCAAGTTGGAAATTGGTAACAATTCCGGAAGATAATGGATTCACGACAGCTTTTCATCGAATTTTCCACGCAGTTATACAACATAATTCGTAATTTTGTAACAACCACGTGGACAATGTATTTACACGGAAATGTTTTTAATAGAAATGCCTTACTTTGAGATAGCTGGGGGAACCTGTACTTGTTTTCGTTGAGTGGCACGTGACTGATTTTTTTTTTTTCATTGCAGATTATTCGACAGCAATTCTTCCCTAATAAATTTCAACTAAGGGACGGTTTATCTTTAAAATCTAAGCACGGTCAGAAACGAAGCGGGTGTTTGAACGATTTTGCAAAACTCTACCATTACATGCCTCTTATATATACTCAGTATGAAGCGGATTATCTGATGGAAAAACATGAATACAATAAAAGATTTTACAGGCTTACGTGATAATTTAATGACTCCTGTCCAAATATCATGTTTCATCAAATTATATAACTTTTTTCCAATGCTTACATAGCAATTCATTGGCTTTTGTGTGATTATTATATTTTTGTCAAATTGTTTAACTTTTTTCAAAATAATCTGATAAACCAAGGACTGATTAAGTTATTAAATCTTTAGAATGAGTGACCACGCTAGTTGAGAAAATAAAATGATTGTGGAAGGCGGCATTTTATCATTAAATGAAAGAAACTGTATTACATGATTGAAAATTATACAAACAGGATTATATAAACGTTTTCAGTTATTACTCACATTCACTGATGTTACGTACAAAAGTTCAGTTCGATGTTATCTTTATCTATTTTTTCATTAAATGAAGCGTTGTCATCTATTATTACTATTCATTTCTTTATTAGTCAATTTTTAGTAGCGAAAAAGCAATATTGCAGCTGCAAACACTGCTAATATAAAAACAATAACAAACATGGCACTGTGAAGGATGGGGGGGACGAATGGTAGACTTGATCTTCAAGTCTACCGTAATGTTATCGTTGCTCATTTAGTGAGAGTAGCTGGCACGGCTTCAATGGAGCTTGAGGGACACGAGTTTTAGTCTCACTGAGAGCTCACCTTTATTTCCTATCTGCACTGTTTGCCTTCTGCTGTAGATTGACAGCCTGGGTTGTTGCAACTAAAGTCAATTTTTTTTTTTCTTTTTTTGTCAAAAATTGAAAAATAGTAAGAGGCTGGACATATAGAAATATCGTGGATGTTGACAAAGATTATCAATTATCCCACGCTTCAGCTCTTCTCTTTCCCTATCCGATAATGTTTTCCTTATCCTTCCGATTTTTGTTGCCGGTCCATGGTTTTATCTTAATGTTAAAGACATGGATTTGTTTCATTTACGAAAATTTTCCAAAAACCTCTGTTAACTACCTTTGTTCTTTCATGCCCGCTCCTTTCCTACCCTCGAATAAGACTGTGAAGCTTTCTTAAACCCCCCCCCTCCTCCTTGATCGAAGAGCCTAGTGTACCTTGCTATTTACCCATGGCTGGGCTGGGGAGATGAGATTGATTCATGCCTTTTCCAGGGGCATTTGTACGAAGTGAACGCCAACTGCTACAGCTGGAGTCCGTGCTGATAACGGTTAGACGGCCTATATCTCTTTTTGTAAATCCTTAATCCTGTTTGCTGCCACTGACGTGATATCTCGCCTTGGAAAGTTGTCAGCCCGGCGCCACGGACGAGATTATTCGCCTTACTGTAATATGCAATTCTTTCGCAAGATGGAAAATCTCATTAGAAAGTATAAAGTATGCAAAACTACGTTAGAGTAGGAACAAATGTTCTCAGTGTAAGGTGGCCTCAGATATATTTTATACTCTTTCAAATTACTAAATATTTAATTTCAACACATTGATGTATGTATAAAATTCATTTGATGTTCCATTGTACATCGTTGATTTGTATGAAAATAAAACTGTTTCAAACATGTAATGAATATTTTTCTATTTTCTTTTTTTTTTTTTCTTTTTTTTTTTTTTCCAACGTTAAAAAAAACTGTTACAGGTATTACTACGCTAAATAGGTAGACGGACATTTCGGCCGCAAATTTTCTACCTACAACAGTTCGGCTGCGTTTTGTTTTTAAAGGTGACAATTACTGGATGGGATTCAAAATGAAACTAGCATTCAAAGGGAGATTATGAATCACTGCCACCTAATATGCTTTTTTTTATCTGGTAAATTAACCTGTAATAGTGATAAAATTAAATAACCTTTATGAAAATACAACCGGTATGGTTGAAACCAAAAATTCATGATTCAAAAAAAAAATCAGGTCTGGTTAGTTTTTTTAATTGACCGATGTCTTTTGGCAGCGGTCAGTGTTGGAGTGGTCAATTGATAAATTGGACTAAGTGGTGATTAATAAAAAAAAAGTTACTTCTGTCACTTCTTGTTGTGCAGGTGATCACTAAAGAGTACATATTTCCAAAATCAAGCATGAACGCTAACGGGCAGTACACAAGCTTGTGACTTTGGAATGATCCTAAAATGTGCATAAAAATCCAGGTGACTTGTAACATTTTAAATGACTGAGTGAAAACGCTTGGGTGTCGTAATTATGTCACAACAGAACAATTATTCTAACCACTTTCTTGGAAATACTTTTTTACATGACTTCATATTCTGACCACACTTTTTTTTTTTTTTTTTTTTTTTTTTTTTTTAAGATTTTTTTTCACGTCAATGATTTTGCAGAACCCGAATCTTTTATTGAGGGGTGGGGGTATTTATGATGATGTAACTCAACTGATGAACTGTACCTTACTTTCCGTCCGTCGTACGAAACTATAGCCTCCAAGTATTTCGGTTACTTTCCGTTAATTGATTGATGAATCATTTTTCCAAAACACAAAATTCAGGGATGGGAGTTTCTGTAGGGGTCAAAATCGAGAGGGAACTTTTACTTTTCAATTTTCAGGGTCAAAATCGAGGGGAAATTTTTCTTTTCATTTTTAAGGATCGAAATTGAGAAACTTTTTCACTTTTAGGGGTCTAAATCGAAGAGGAACTTTCTTTTACAAGTATGGAGGTCGATACCGAGAGGGAACTTTTATTTTTCACTTTGGGGGATCGGGAGGGGGGGGGCTTTATTTCCATCATTTTGAATTTTTTTTTCAGTTATATTTCCCTCAGGTGACACCAGGTATTATAGCTAGTAATAATGATGAATAATAATAATCACTGTTTTTGAAAACTATAAGATTGCTGGAAGTTTATATCCTTTGTCAGAGTGTTTCTGAAACTCAACAAAGTTAATATCTATTAGGCTCAAATTTCAAATCAGACGTGATATTTTACTTTTGAAAATTTTCCGAATTTTTGTACGGAAAACACCTCGATTATATAAATTAAAATATTACTCATTTCATTTAAATATTCCTTATTTTATCTAGAAAGAAAGGGAGAAAATATAGTCATATCAAATTCTATATTATTGTTGAATATTACTCTTTTTTTTTTTTCCATCGAATTAGATATTTTTATAACTGTGGTCCGTAACCTTTTAATGGCTTCTGCAATTGTAAGCTATTGAATTGTAATGTCCATTTTTAGACATGAAGAAATTAAGAACTTGCTGGGCCCGCAACATTTCATGAATGTTGACCACTAACATTATCCATTATCTTATGTCTCTCTGCTTTCCTCTAAGCCAATGCTTGTATCCTATCCTTCTCGCTCTTATTCCTTCCAATCATTGATGCTGATGCATGCTTTTATCAAAATGTTATGCAAATATGGATTAGTTTCGTATACGAAAATGTTTTCACTGCGTCTGTTAACTACCCAACATTCTTTTCTGTCCTATTCCTTCTTACTCTCTAATTACCCTTCTCTCTTTCTCTTTCTTCCTATCCTTTCAGAAAACTACCTAAGTCCTTCTCTCCTAGTTTATTTCTGAAAAGGGAATATTTCAAATAAAATAGTATTTCAATTAAACATCGAACTGAAAATGACGAGGTCTTGCTACATGGCTGCAAGAAAATGTTTGGAGATAGTCATCGAAGACACAAAACTGGAGAAAGTAGATCACTACATCTACCTACGTCAACGAATGTCCATGAGACCATCAGAATGAGAAATCAAGCTAAGAATCACACTAGGATGGCAAGCCTTTGGCAGAGCAAGATCAACCTTCAAAAACAAGATCCCATTAATCCTAAAAAGTAGGGTATTCAACCAATGCATCCCGTCGATAGTCACTTATGGAGCTGAATCACGGAACCTAACCAAGAGACAGACCTGCAGAATGAGATACATGCAACGTGCACATGGAAGAATCATGTTCAACCCCTCATAGAGAGATCCCAAGACAGCACAGTATATCGGGGAGAAAACGGGAGTCCGAGACATCATAGATTCCACTTGAAAACTCAAATGGCAATGGGCTCGTCATGTTGCAAGAATGGCAGAAAACTGATGGATATCATGACTCATAATAGGGATACCTAGTGATCACATGCGCAACTGAGGCCGACAGAATACGTGATGGAGAGACGAACTAGATGAATTCAGAAAGTATTGGCTCTGCGATGCTCACGGTAAAGAGGTGTGGCGAATCCTGATGAAGGTTTATGTCCAACGACAGACGTTAAAAGATTGATGATTATGGTCAGAGGGAGCGTGCAACCGAATATAGAGGAAAAGAGCCAAATTACTGCCTAGGTCATATTTTCGATTTCTTCTTTTAAGTTGCTACGTTCAAGTTGAAAAATGATGATTTTTCGTTCAGTTTTTTTGGGCGTCATCTTAAAATATTTTGATGATGAAATATTGTACAGTTTCTACAAAAAAAAATCAATGGTGCTTATAACCCAGAGTAATGCTGCACTAGTTCAAACTCAAAATTGTTACTCTACACCAGATCTTTACTAAAAATTTTGCTGGGGCTACACACTTTTTTTTAATTTTTCCGAAACATTCCTCAAGTTTTGTTAGCCGAACCAAACATGTGATGTCATCCCAGTAGTTCAACTGGCACAGGAAAAGAATCTTTCTGGAAGATATATAAAACTATACTCGATTTCACAACACACCAAGAGATTATCGACGAAACACTAAAGCAGATTTTCCTAATCAGGGTCCTCAGAACCTTCAAGAGATTTCGCGAAAAATAGTTATAAACTGGCTAATTTTATGCAAATGCATCTTTGAGGCATTTTTGTGTTTGATTCATATGCGTAATTGTATTTATATACTCTCAAACCTTTTTATGGAAATTGGTTAAAACCAATAATATACATTATTTATTTGTGGTTTACATTTTTTTTAATCACTGTAATTAAATTCTTAGTTTAAAACACAATAATAAAAAAAATGCCAAAAACGAGCCTGACGCACCTAGCAGGAAATGGATGAATGAAATAAGTTAAAATGTCGATTTTACGACTGAATGTGTGCATGAGAGAATCATACTCTGCTTTACATGGAGATATCACAAGACAGCACAGTATATAAGGAAGAAAACAGGTGTCCATGATATCATAGAAACTATTAAAAAACTCAAATGGCAATGGGCAGGCCATGCTGCAAGAATGAAAGACAACCGATGGACATCACGTCTCACAACATGAACCCCCTGAGATCACATAAGAAACTGCAGCGGACAGAACACAAGATGGAGAGATGAACTGGACAGATTCAGGAAATGCAGGCTCTGCGACGCCCATGATAGAGAATTGTGGCGAATTCTGGGGAAGGTCTATGTCCAACGACGGACGTCAAAAGACTGATGATGAATGGAATCGTAAAATTTTCTGACAGTGAGCAGGATTTTGATGGAAGTAGTACAAAAATATTTCATTTCATCATTCATGAAGTAACCCACAATTTCAAAAGAATTGAACATTTTGAAAACCATATTCGCCTTTGTGTGTGTATGTGTGTTTTATTCTAATTATCAAAAATATGTGCATCGCACAAAAATATTATGAATTGAATTTTTTACCCAAGGCTGTAAGAAGAAAAATCAGAGTATTATAAGACATCTATGAAAAGGAATCCTTTTTTTCTCTTCTTTTTTTGCTCTTGTTTTAGCAAAACCAGTGGCGTGGCCATGTTTCAACGTTAGGGGAGCAAGCCCAGAAAAAAGGCACCAAAACCCGTGCCAAATAACTTAGATTCATTCTACATTTTTATTTTCACTTAAAATTTTTAAAAAGAGAGATACAGTTTTAGAGAAGGTACATAGTCGTTATTTTTCTTTTGAAACCAAAGCACAAAAAAAATTAAAAGAAGGCTCGTAAATTTACTGTAAACTCTCGTTGTAACGACACTTATTCTAACGGCTGTATTTCGTGACGATTATGTTTTAATTACACTTTTGTTTTTATATTCACTCATGACTCTTATCAGAGATGATACTTTTTCACGAGCTTATTTGAAAGTAAATTATTTGTCGTGTTTTTCAATCCACCTATCATGACGGCACTCCCAAGGGCTCGTAATATCGTAAGTCTACTGTATATTGCATGTGAAGACAGACGAAAAATAAAACAGTATTTTGTAATCGTTTTACATACGTAAAAAAGATTTTTTTTAAACAAATTTCCGACAAAACAAGAAATTATTGTCTAATCGGGCATTTTTCACTTACGTTTGTGTTGGAGCTGTTTGGAGCTTTAATTGACAAAAGAGTAAAATTTTAAAAAGTAATTAAAGAAATTTATTGCGGAACCAATAAATAAAAGAAAAATGAGATGGAAGACTTCTTACTTATATAACATGAAAATACAAAGTAAATGTCGGGGCACCACTTGAAGAAATTTTGTCGCTGAAAAAAATGTTGCCACAAGTAATTTTTGCACTTTCCATCCATTAGACCTTCATTTCCTCAGTAAATTTGTCAGTTTTGAAAAAAGAATTTTTATGGTTTCACGATTTATAGTGCTAGCTGGACCCTTAATTTCCGCCATCCGTACAGAAGTACTAACTACTGGTTACATGAATTATCGTCCTCTCACTTCGAATTTATTTTCATGACTCGAATCCGAAGGTCTGCTTTGACGTGTTTCTTCCGTTTATGGCGTGGAGCCAAGGCTCTCCTCAAGAGGAGAGCTTTGCAGGGTTACAATTCTGAAATGTGTGCCAATGTGTTGTTGAATTAATCAGTGTGTTCCCTGTGATGCATTCGCCACATGAATTATAGATATTGGCGTAACAGTGGTGAATGCACCTCCAACATTCTTTTCAATTTATGCCTCAAATTAAGTAAAGTCTCAGAAGATTGGAGCACTGCAATCATAATCTATACAACAAAGGAAATCCGAAAGACCTCAGGTTCATAAGCCTACTCAAATACCATCTACCAAAGTAATCACCGAACGAACCATCAAAATGCCAGTTGAGAACTAACCACCGAAACAAGCTGGCCACAGAAAAAGCTACTCAACCATCAACCATGCCACTCGCTGTAGCATTTGTTGACTTTAAGGTGGTGTTCGACTCAGTAGAAATCTCCTGTCATTGACGCTATCCTACAATAAAGTGTAGGCCCCGTATATGTCAGACTATTGTTACACATCTAAAGACACGGCAGTTCTTTCATCAAGCTGTATAAAGACTCCGAACCATTTTAACAAGGAAAAGGAGTGAGGCTAGGGGATACCATCTCACCCAAACTCTTTACAGGCTGCCTTGAGATGATTTTCCAAAACCTAGACTAGGAAAACAAAGGAATCAGAGTAGACGATGAATACTCAAGTAACGTCAGATTTGCTGACGACATCGTGCTTTCTGCTAAGAACCTTCTCGATCATTGAGTAATGGTAGACGAGCTAAATGAAGAAAGCGAGAAAGTTGATCAACACATGAACTTCAGCAAAACAAATATGTACAACAAACACAGGACACAATGATCAAAATCAAAAACGCAGATCTGAAGAAAATAGACCACTACATCTACCGCGTACAACGAATTCTTAAAAGAAGAAATCGAGCGTAAAATCAAACTAAGTTGGCAAGCTTCAGGTAGAGCAAGCCCAACTTTAAAGAACAAGAAAATCTCACTTATCCTAAAAAAGAAGGGTCTCCAACCAATGTCACCTATGGAGCTGAAACATGGAATCTAAGCAAAAGATTGACTCTCAAACTGAGAACTATGCAACGGGCACAAAAGAGAATTGTAGCTGTTGGTGGTTTAATTTATCATGGACCTTCAAGTGATTGTGTCCCAATTCAGATTAGTAAGTAATGTTTATTTATTTCATTTCACTAGTTATTTCTGTAGCCTGCAACATCACACATAGGACTTATGAAACAAATACGTCAGAACTTCGTCACTCTCATGATTACATATATAGTGACTCAGTAAAAATCAAAGCTGCGTTTGAACTTGGTATACGTTGAGAGAGTTTTAGATTTTCTTATCGCTGTTTCCCGATTTCATCAGTACTTCTGGCAGCCTTAGTTTAAGATATTGTCGAGTCATGTATCTATCGATTGTACTCTTACTAGGTAGATCGTCATTGTTCGAACTAAAGGGGAAGCCTGATCGCTCTACTGTTAGTAACATTTCAACAGTTTACTACGAAGTATGAGTTATTGAAATTGTGTTTTTAAAATTGATGGGAAATTTATACAGCTTCTTATTCCCGGCGCAATCCATTATATTGATGCATGATATTTTCTCCAATTACCTAAAGTTGAAAGTATTCCCCCACAAGATCAGGCTTGACGTGGGTTCCCGCACACGAACATGTTGGTGGGGTTAAAAATTGTTCAGTTCCCAAATCATTAGCTTTTTGGTATGTCTTAAGTATCAAGGATTGACGTTGACTCAATCCCTCTAAGTGCAATGAGAAGATGAAGCCTTGGGAAAGCGAATCCCTGGAACTGAACAATAATTTTTATTTCCCGACTACAGATGGCTTGGCTTCTGACAAAAAGTTAACGGTTAAAACGTCCCTGGCGAAAAGGCATATCGATCTTTAAATGTTACCAGGATTTTTATCAATTTTCAGTAATTCCTCGTATAATTAAGATAGCTAATAATTTTGAAAAAATGTTTCCTTTCTTTATTCTGGGGTTACATAGGAAATGGATGTTTTATCCCTTCAGCTGCCTGTCCTATGCTCTATTAGCTGATGTGAAAAATAAGTATTCAAAGAGTTTTCTGGACGATTGAACTCCTTCTTGTTTGTGTTGTTAACACAACGTTTCGGCCGATCAATCTACGTCTAATAGACAGGAAACTCTGTTGGATCTGAGAAAAATCAAAGAGGCAGCCCTTATCAACATGTCGACTGAATGTATGTGGAAATCCAAGCCCAACAAGGAGAGAGGAAGAAATCAACATTACTGGAATCTTACGTGGCTACTATTGGAATATCCTGTTAACTACCATCATTGGAAACCACAATCACAATGGTATGAAGAAGGCCATAGGATGAATCGGCCGAAATATCGTGTTAAGAACACTCACAAGGAGTTCAATCGTCCGAAAAATTCCCCTACTCGAAATTATAGACAAGATAAAATGTTCAACAGATGGGAGATATGTAAGGGAGGTAACTCGAACATAATAATCCATGAATTACTGCTCTTGGACTCCGAAAATACGTAGTCCATTGTTGAGATGTATTATCTACTAGCAATAATTGCACAGGGGGAGATAACTGCTACTGTTTCCCATTACTTCACACTTCAAAAAAAGAAAGAAATGTAAAAGAAAAAATATCCTCTCACTTCTGACCCCTGAAAGGAAGAAAAAGTCAACCTTCCTTTTGATACCTAGAAGTGGAGAAACGTTTCCACTCGAATTTGACCCCTGGAAGAGAAAAAAATCTCCAACCTCGATTTTAACCCCTTAAAATTGAAAAAATAGTCCCTCCAAGATTTTTCTTGCAAAGTGAAAAAAAATTACCCCTCAATTTCAACACTTGAAAATGAAAAATAATTCCCCTTAGATTTAAACACCAAAAAGTTACGCACATCCCCCGCCTGCTTTTTCTTGAATAGTAAAAAATCAACACCTCAATTTTGACTCCTAAAAAGTATTAAAAAAAAATTAAGTGGATTTTGGTTCCTGAAATTGAAAAATCTGAAAAAATCTTCCCCGCAATTATGATTGCTAAAAGTAAAGAAAAAAACTGATTAATTTTTAAAAATCTTTCCCTCAATTTTGACCCCTTAATGTGATGAAAAATTTTTCCCCAAGATATTTTGAACCCAAAAAGTAAAAAATAAATTTGGACCCCTGGAAGTGGGAAAATAAAAGTTCCCCCCATATAATCTCCAATCCCCAAATTTTGTGTTTTAGAAAAATTATTTACCAATTAAGCAAAGGATTCAGCTGTGTGGCAAAATCCTAAATAGCAACCCCTCTATCCCACTAAAAATTTTGTATCACCAGAATATGAAATGATGTGAAAAAATTCTTTCAAAGAATGAATGTGGTCAGAATAAAGTGTTCTCCACTGGAAACAAATACTGAGGGTTCAGCTCTTAAAAAAACCCTTAGAATGTTACAAACTACCCCAAACTTTTTCGCACGCTCTAATCCTGCACATTTTTGAGGTGCCTCGAATCATTAACTCTGGCTGTGATTCACCGTTTGGTAGGAGAAGACTAACATGGTAACTTTTACTAATATGAGTATAGGCAAATTTGTTAAGAGTCATCATCATTCAAACAGTATCTAGACAATCAGAGTATGAGAATAAAAGAACTCTTTTTGGTTGAGGGGAGCAAAGAGCTTGATTTGCTCACTCTTTTTATTCACATCTGATCATCATTTGATCTTTTCTCAAACCTTTCCCCTTTTTATTCCCATCTGATCATCATTTGATCTTTTCTCAAACCTTCCCCCTTTTTATTCATATATGATCATCATTTGATCTTTTCTCAAACCTTTCCCCTCTCTATTCATATCTGATCCTCATTTGATCTTTTCTCAAACCTTTCCCCTTTTTATTCATATCTTATTAAACCTTTTTTTTCCCTTTTTTCCTTTTCTTCTAGTATCTGATTATTATTCTCACTTTTTTCCAGATTATCAGAAATCCATTTAACAAAAAAGATAAGATCACAAGATTCATTGAATCATGTAGGACACTTGCAAAAATGAAATAATTGCCTAACTTACTTTTCCAAATATATGGCTACTTGAGTCAAAAAATTGATACAACAGAGGATTTTCTGATATTCAATTGCTACAATGTCTATATATGAATAGTTAATGCTTGCCTGAATTTCTGAAAGGAAAAATTATCATTATTATCCAATGATTTACTCAAACCAGTGTCCTACAGGACCTCGTGGATAATTGCATTGATTAGGCATATTAGTAACCTGTTTAGTGATTTGCTTCAATCCCTGGGTTTGGTAATGCAAAAGGTTCAGTAGAAGAGGCAGACAAGCACCATCAGAAAAGCTAATTAACTAGGAAAAATAGTCTGATACAAGGTATGCTCTGTCATAGGACACTCTACCTCCATGGATTGAATGGAGGGTTTAGTTTGAAATTCCCAGAAAGTTATCAATTATGAGAGACACTTGAAGGAGGCTAGAGTGTACAAAATCCAAAACATTGTGACTAAAAGCAACCAAGACGGTACTAATCTGAATAAATCAGTGTCCAAGCTAGTTTGTCAAGTTTGACACTTTCTTTTGTTTATTCCTTTTAAACATATATCTGAGAGATGATTTTTACTAGGTATAGGCTAAATCAGGTAGGAAATGTGTGTTGCTACAATATTCCAAAGTGGGATGGCCTCTTTATCTTTAAAATCAGCAGACAAAATTCTTGAACACAGATCACTGAGAGGATATAAGCAACTATTTCAGCCATGAGAAAGACCTCACATTTTCAATCATAATTTTTTCCAATATTGAGCTATATTGATTACAAGCAATAATCAAAGATCCTTGGATAGATGTAGAGAATTTTTAACCATGCTGTTCAAGTAATAAACCTTTAAAAAACTAAAGTAGCAAATGATGGCACGGTAAGCAATATTTCTAACTCTGCCTTGCTCTTTTCTTTCCTCATCAATAGATATATATCTTCAGACAGGTATTTTTGTTCATAATATTTCCAAACAACTGTAAATATTGATAAATGTATAAGAAAAGATGCAAAAAAATTTTAAATAGTACCAAACATTTCATGATTTTTGCTCAGTCTAAGGGAGATAATTCACTATTTTTTCCCAATGAACGATAAAGAAATTTAAATATTTTTTTCAAAAATAAAGTTTTGCTGCTTAATTTTATAAATTTATAATCATTTAATAAGATTATATTTTTCATTTCTCTTAAACCCTTGAATTCAACTCATATTCATCATATTATTCCATATAGGAAGAACGGATTTTTTACCTCTGTTTTCAAGCTTTAAAATTGAGTTTATTTCCAACATCTTTCTCACAAAATCCTTTTATCATATAAATTCATAGCAACAGAATTCAGACATCAGAGTTTTTTCCGGGCTTTCTATAACCTTACACACAATGATTCAGCTTATGGATTCAATGAATTCTTCAAGAATAGGCCGACAGGTTGCAGTGACTGGTGTGCTAATGCCCCTATTCACTAGAATAAAACCTGTTCGAAAACAGGTCTGGTTAGTCACTCAATAAAAACCATCATGTGACTAACGTCTTTTTGTAGCATGCTAATGTTAAGAGTGATCAATTAAAAAATTGGAAAAAAGAGATGATCTCTTGCTCTTTGTTGGATCTCTGAAATATCTGAATTTTCAAAAAAAAACAAGTGTGAACATTGCCTGACACAAACTCAGCGACTAATTTTGCATAAACTTACATTGTAAATTGATCCTTTCCCTAAAAAAAAAATACATACATAGCCAGCCAGAGTCACTTATGAAACTGAAGAAACCTATGTTGACAGTTTTCGTTAATGGTTTCTAATACACTAACTTTACACACATGAACAGAAATTCGACAAAAAGCAATGCCCATATAGATGTATGTACTTTAGGAAATGATTTATACATGCATACACACAATATCTACATGCACAAACATTTCATTCAAATATATATGGCATACCTATACTCGCACAGAAACAATGCAATCATATACACTAATATATATATATATATGTATGTGTGTGTGTGAGAGAGAGAGAGTAAAATGACAATACTAGAAGGCTTGAGCCTGGTGTGGTTAAAATGAAGAATCATTTAATACAACAAACCTTCTGATATTGTCATTTCACACTCATAATGTTGGATTAACCATAATCTATACCATGTATGTATTGATCATATATATATATATATATATATATATACATAGAGAGAGAGAGGGGGAGAGAGAGGAAGAGACAGATGGGCAGACAATAAAGCTGTTTATTATAATTGCAGATAATGTTATCAAACGGTTATTGTTATCAGAATCAGTCAGATCAAAACACTTCATTTAAAATGAATCAAGAATTATTATAAATCTTGTGAAAATGAATAATTAATAATAATATTAATATTAATTTTATCATGTCAAGTTGTTTATGACAATAAATGAACATTTGTAACAATAAATGTAAATTCTTCAAATTTCCATACCATTTGCTCGATGGTATGTACCACTTATTCTTATCAAAAAAGCCCTATCCCCAAGTGATCACAATAATTGCCTCCCTCCGTACATATATATGTTACAATAAGATTATGATTTATTGACTTCATGAAATCTATAGGCGTTTTGTGTAGCCCTTGAACATTTCTATAATTTCACAAAAGCCCTAGTCTCACAATCAGTTAATAAGCTCATAATGCTGACCATTACTATTATGACTTCGATCCTCACTAGGTGCAATATCAAGTATATTCTGCAACAGTGTATTTAGTATATATACAGCTCAGTTTGAACCAAGTCTACTATAGTGGGGCACCTAGAGAGGATCAAATTCACACAAAACAATAGAAATGATCAGCATCACAAGCAAGTCAACCATTACTTCACAAAATCCCTAGAGATTTCACCAGTTTCACAATCTTGCTCTCTTATGTATGTGTGTGTAATGCTCATGTATAAAATTAAATGCATAAATATAAACATCTTGAAAAAGGACACTTACAGTGGTTAGTAAGATAGTCTTACAAACAATAGCTAGTGTAATAAGTTAACTCTCTTTCGCATGCTGCATTGGGTTTGTACTAGATTAGGCAAAGCTTACTAAAAACCAGTGGCGTAAGCACGAGGTGGGCAAGAGGAGGCAGTCGCCCCACTCGTATGAAGGGGCACAAATCTTCCTCTAGCCTATAATGCCTGTCAATTAATAATTATGTCCTCTCTAGGATATAGCGCAACTGCCCCCGGGGCATTGAGAACCAACTGAGTAAAACATACACGATCTAAATAATATGTATATATAGTCCTACTGATATACACCCATTCAAATCAATGAGAAGGTAAATAAAAATCATATCCACTTGAAAAATTACTTTAAAACTATCTCCCTCCCCTCCATTTTCCAGGTTTCGTAGGAGCTCAAAATCATTCTCTTTCTCACATACATATACACCACACCGGTTTATAATATCGCACACAGTCACATGCACACCATACCGGCTAATAGCATATCACATACACGTACGAACTCGCATACACTAATACATACATACGCGTCATACTGACTTACATTATCACACCAGTCAAACGTGCACACCATACTAGCTTATAGTATGATACACACATACACATACACATACACAAACACATACACATACACACACATTTGGGACAGAGTTACACGAACATACATACCCGCATGCGCGAGCACAAACTTATGGTCACGCGCGCTTTTGATATCTGTCTAACTGAGTATGTCTGTGTGTATGTAAGTATGTATGTATGTATCTAGGTAGGTAGGTATGCGTGTGTCTGTATATGTGTGGGTGCGTCCGAGTGACTGACTGAGTTAGTGTGTGTGTGTGTGTGTATGGTCGCGCACAGTACGCGAATTACACGCCCTGGAGAAAGAACCAATGGAGGCGCCCCAACCATTAATCCTCCTCATCCTTCTACTCCTTCCTTCTTCAAGTCATTCGCTGCTAAACCAGAGTGAAGGACGGGCCGACATGGACTCGACTCTCTAGTCTTTCTTAATATTACTCACAATATTTTTTCCCTTTTTTTTTTTGCTTTCGTTTTTTTTTTTTTCATGCTCTTCGTCCTTTCTTACTTATTTTTACATATGACAATGCGTCAAATTTCCTCCACATATTTATGTGCTACCAACACGCACAAATCTCTGTCTCCATTCATTCAGTAAAAGAAAAAAAACAAAAAAAAACGCACATTTTCCCTGATCATTATTCTTCTTCCTTTTTAAACTTAGCACTTTGCCACTTACCATCATCTTCATCAGTTCATGATGAAGAAGGCTACGTCCTGGGACTCGATTGAAACATTTAAAAAGAAACATAAGACGAAAACCAAAGGATGGAAAACGATTTCAACATGAACTATTTCAATGTGGCAAGAAGCAAATAACCGTGGGCATTTGTTTTTGTTTGTTTCGTTTTTTTTTTAAACAAACAACTTCCTAATTTGCTGGACTGGATAATTTCATAAAATTCTAAAAAAGATGAAAGATGTTTCGCTTATAAGGTAATAATCCTATTTTTTGCTTTTTTTATTTTAATTGTTTTTTAAAAATTAATGTAACGAAAGAAAACAAAGGTTGGTGTTACAACTATTTACTTTCTTTAAAGCAAATATGAAGCTCCCTTTAAAAAAATGTAATTAGTTTCACTTTTCCTTTTTAAGCAATTATACACACTCTTGCTGATTTAGTTTTATAGATGAAGGTTTAATTGGTGGATTTATCCAAAATGTATATTTATTTCTTTTATTAATTGCTATCATCAATTTGTCATCAGAGAAAATTAAATAACATGAACAAGAAGCATGCCGTGTGACTGACCTGGAGAAGGGGGTTTCTTGTTTTTTTGTAGTTTTCTGTCTTCCTCAAGAAAGAAAGGGAGACGGAATCGATTTAATGATAAATTTATGGTAAATTTGTTCTTGTAAATTTTGTAACTTGTGATATTTAATAAATTAGTTTTGATCTCTAATAACCGAAACAGACGAGGAAGATAAGCAAAATTCTTCATTGAAGTATCCAACATCGTGTCCCTTCTTTAGTTTTTTAACATTTTTGTTTTTAGTTTTTGACAAGAAAGGAAACAATTATTCTTACCATTTGTTTTTATTAGATTAAGTATTGTAATCAATTATTAATTTTGACTAGTTTTAGTCAAAGATTGATCATAAGGAAGGAGACACCTGACATTTGAAAAGAAAATGTTACTATTTTTAAATAACCCTAACCTTATTTATTTGGTTCGGTTCACGCAAGTGTGCTTCACGCTGTCAATTCATTCACATTGACACAGCACACACACACACACACACGCGCGCACACATACATGTATCTGTTTCACTTTTCCACTATTCAAATCTCCTCTCCATCCATTCATCTCTCTTGACACTTTTTTCAGTATTCGTTCTTCCCAAATTTCTTCCTTCCATCTATCCATAACTATTATTACTACTTTTCTGCTACTATTATTGTGTCTTCTTGTGTGTTTTTTTTTCCAGAAAAAGAAATGACATTCAAGGCGAAACAACAGACAAGTTCTTCATTCTCGTCATGTCATTATCCAAGCCAAAACTCTGCGGAAAAACAAAAAGAAAACTAACTCAAAACACAATAAACATGGAAATTTTACGATTCTTCGACTTTCAAACTCTCAAAATGAAAAAATCACAAAGTCAAACTAAAAATTAAACAGAAGTCGCGGCTTTAAACATTGCATTTTGTACTTGGTTTTAGACTTCAAGTTTGAATTAGAAGCCAAAACAACACTACTGGATTTGTGAAAGGATCTTTTGTCAGGGTGAAACCTGAGAGAAATCATGTTTATCCTTTGGAAGAAGACCCCAGTGTGGATCCTTACAGGGGGGATTGTTGTGTTATTTCTATTGCTTTCTGCTTGTGGATATTTGCTGGTTGGAATCTACAATCAAAAAGAAATGGACAGGTAAGAAAAAAGATACTCCTAATACAGTGGAAGCTGCTTATTGTCATCAATTTCAGTAAAGTTTATATATAACAATAACCGGTTGATAACATTAAGCGAAGGTATAAAGATTGTAACAATTTACTCTCGCCGTTAAGAGAACTTTGAGAAAATCATGATAAATTTATAATTTTTATTCATTTCAAATTAGAGTGTTTGGGTTCGACTGATTTTTGATAACAATATAGCCGTTTGATAACATTATCTGTGAACGGTTTCCTCTACTTTCTCTTTCATTGAACAAATACATGATAAACCCCACAAAACTGCCCGGTGTCAGTCTCTCGTGTTATTGGAGTTATTACCTCAGCTTGCAGCTTATATTTGCATAGCAATTAAACTATCCACAAAAAAAGATTGACATTATTAGATTGAGTAGCTTAAAAAATTGATTACTTACGTTTCATTAGATTTGATGTAATTAATGAACAATTTCTTTAGCCTCTGGAAGGAAAGATTAGAAAATTTGAAAAATCTGGCATTTTTGCCGTTGTAATGTTAATCATTTACTTTCATCAATCTCGTGTCGGCTATTTTCTCTTAGATTTTTGACAGAGTAACACTGGAGAGAAACAATGCATTTTTTTTAATTGACTTCAAAACATTAGTTTAATTGATGCACTTAACGACCTCCGATTTGTCCTTATTCATTAATATAATAATTTTCCTCGAATCCTCGGAGTGGGGGTTCGAGTCTAGGCAACAGCAGGAAACATCATGCTCTTCACTTTTTTCAAACCATCTTTTCAAAAATTTGATTGTAAGCTCAATGTGTTTGTAATTAGCGTAAAATGACTGAATTACACCTGCAAAGATGAAGGTGTTGCTTTTTAGTGAAATTCGTTCGGCATTGGCACTGGCAAAGGTCAACTCTTCTGAAGAAACCGACTCAAGATGCGTAATTTTGTCCATGTGAAATTGACAGAAATACATGATTTTTGCTTTTTGTAGTCTTTAAAAATAGGTTTTATTTAAGGATAGTACTGTTATTTTCCCCTAACGGTTCACTAGATTAATATGAAATCAATTAGAAATAATGATGAATGTTTGTGTGATAGTGATTCTTATAGAATTTCCATAAGATTTGATCCTTGAAATTCATTCTCATTGTTTTCTTGATATTAATGTTAAATTCTGAAGAATTTCAAATTTGCTTAATTTCAAAAATCATTTATCTTTGATTCACGAATTAATTAATGAAATATTTGAAGAATCAAAGATAAATATCTTTAAAATCAGATACATTCATTAACAAAAATACCTCAGAATTGGACATCTCAAAAAAATATTTAACTCGCTCAAATTATCTGAAGCTTGTCAAATTTATTTTTGCTAATTAAAGCTTAAATATTCATAAGGTGTTCTTTTCAATTAATTACTTTTGATTGACTACAATTACAAAAAAATAAAACATCCCAGTTGATGATGAAGGAAGCAGCCCAAGCCCATAGAATTTTTTCCTTTTAATTTTCAATAATTTGAATATTTTTCAAATCGAATATTTACAACGAAAATATTTTTTAAATAACTAGGAATTCAAAAAAGACATGATGCTTAAAATCATGTAAAAATAATTCGAGTTATCCCAGTACTTGATCAATGTGAACCTGACTCCCCGTATTTTTGTTATTTTAAATATCTCAATTTTCTATTCGTTATGTAATCAAAATGAAGAGTTAAAGGTCATTTTTTATTTCGCATCACGAAAACGTTTTTTGCTGGTTTTTTGTTTTGTTTTTCCTTGAACACTTTGGTAGCTTCAATAGTCAGTCACTCATTTCCATATTTCCTAACCCAAGAAAACAAACAAATAGGAAAAATGAAAATTAGTTCCTTTTTGTTTTTTGGTTATGGGAACAAAAGAATTTATTTGGGTTCTGAAGAAATTGAGGAAGGTTTCATTCATCCCTTCTCCTCGGCAATTTCATTCACTCAAGCGAACAACGAATGTTTACAGATGGAAATAGCAGGGAATGGTCGGTTGATTTTTTTTTTCTTTTGCTAAATACTGAGAAGAAATTTTTCTTAATTTATTTTTCTTTTTTCTTCATCAATTAATCAATTAGTTCACATTCATTTTTTTCAATTATTATTTCATTTCATTGTTTAGTTTTTCTTTCTTATTTGGGACCAAACGATAAAGATTGGAATTTTGAATCCAAAGACCTTAAAATTCAAAACAAAAGGCTTTTTTATTTACTAAGTTCAGCTTAGTAAATAAATAAGCCTTTGCACATTTATATAAAAACATTCTCAATGGTGGCCTTATGGCTTCATTGTGGTCCCTGGCACATTCAAAGGGGGTCATAGATAGAAATAATGAATGAATTTGTCTATCTTCTTGTGTTGAATCCCTGTCTGACAGGGGGCCCAAAACCTCAGAAGAACCCTTGTGAGAGTTGTAGTCAAAAAAAGGTTGAAAATGGCTGGAGCACAATGCAGTAGTAGTGGGTAGTTGAACGAAGGTTGAACTCACTACCCAAGTGAACAGTTGGGTAGAATATGAGGTCTGACAAGCTTCTTGCTAACCATCACACTCCAAGGGAGATGTCAAGTATAAGTACACTTCAAGTATAGATATAATCTGCATCTTGTGTGTGTGTGTGTATGATAAAATATGTTCAATTTCCAAAAGCATCAATTTCTATTCAGCAATTCAGAAAGAAAAAAGTTATTCAAACGAATACACTAAGACGTAATCAATATCAACAAGATGATTAAAAATGTCCGTTTTCATTTTCCAAGTGCTGTAAGTATAGTTCGTATCTACAGATGCCCGTGTTGATATTTCAATTAGCTTAGTCTAGTGTAGAGCCATATCAAGCGGGCATCGGCTAATGATCAAACTCACTATCAATTGTCTGCAATGCTATTTTGCCAAACCATTATTATATTGTGGGTTCCTCCAGATATATACCAGAGTAGATGTTCACCAAACTTCTGGCTCTGGGTCCCAACAGTGGAGTCTGAGCCAAGAATGAACTTATTACTCCATTTTCCAAGATGGAACTCCTTCCCTCAAAGAAAAATGACAAAACATTACATAGCATCCAATAGGAGATCAAGCACTGTAAAATTCAGGATGAGGCCGAGTGAGCAGTAGTTCATGTAATCCTGTGTATCGGGATTTATCTACAGTCCATTTGAGAAAAGGTTACTCAGAAAAAGCACATAGCTTGTCAGTTGCTATAGCTATAGCTAGTCCCAAGCTAAGGTAAAGGAGTAGGGTTGGGTTTAGCAATCTACTTGCTACTAAAACCACAGCAGAATGGTTGCAGATCTATGCTCTGTAGAGAATTAGATCTGCAACAGGCATGTACAACAAATCCTGTATCTTAGAAAGCCTGAACTATGACAACCAATTAGCCACAAAGCAATTTAAGACCCAATAATGAAAAATGATTTGGTCACTGTGAACTATTTCTTGTCCATTTACATTGGTTATTTTATCTATTTTGAACCACTTACTGGTTATTCTATTTCATTTTCGACTATTAGCTCCTAGTCACTTTAGTTAGTTGTAGTTAATCATACTCCTCTTTTAAACTGTTTCCAGATTCAGTTTAGTAGACGTAGTTCTCTTTGCACCATTGGTGCATAGATCTTTTACTAATATTTTGTTGTTTTTTATTTCAAGTTGAAGAAAAGTCTTTGACATATGTTGAAGCTACTACCACTGATAGAGCCACTGTAGCCTTTTATTTTGTTGACTACAGGGTCTACTCCCTGAATCAAACTGTTGGGGATGTAAGAAAAAGCATCATTATCACACAAAAAGAAAAAATAAGGTCTGACTGGAAAGTATTCAAGCATTTGAACATCTTGAACTGATTATGCAGCTTTGACGTATCTCAGCCACCAATCAGAGGGCTCCATATTATGTATTTGTGAACACTCTCCTCTGGTGTTACTCCATCAGCATTGAGACACCATTGAGTGAGCTTGTGTACTGAGTGATTATCACATTCATGAAGATCAAGTCAGTCTTCAGGTACTAGTAAACTTTTGAAAAGTGGAAGGGCATTACAGTAACTGTGTGAGGTTCCAAGGGAAGTGCATTGATGGGGACAAAGGTGCTGTTGTCCTATTTTTTAGCAATAGTGAATTGCTGGACACTTTCCTGATATACCACGTATGAAGTTCCTAGCTTTATTTCATTGCTAAAGAATAAACAAATGGTTAACAAAACAAAATTGACTAAATTTGGTCTCTATGGAGTAAATACTAGTATTTGATGAGGTTCCATGTTTTTCACTTGTCATCAAGGAATCTTCCAAGTTAGCTTAATTCAATATGCCTAATTGGATGAATACTGGTTTCCTCATCTATATTTTTCCTCAAAAGCTTCTCTTTGGACCTGAATATTAAACTGCCTTCAGAATTGATGTTTAATAGTATAAATCAGCATCATTTGACTTTTAAAGGCCATGATAACTTCACAATGATTTCAAGATCTAGCCTAATCCTGAAAATGAGACTATACAATGCCTTGCAAAAGATGGGGTTTGTGTCATATTTTCAACACAAAATGGCTACCACATTGAAGATGTAAAACATCTTATTTAAAACAAACAAGAAATAAGACGAAGAACTTCATTCAACCCCACCAAAGACAATACTTTGTGGACCTTCTTTTAACAGCAAGTGCAGCTACAAGTCTCTTTGTTAGGGTATGTCTATAAGCTTTGCACATCTTGCCATTAAGATTTTTGCCTATTATTCTAGGCAAAACTGCTCTTTGATGGGTTCCTCTGGTGTACAGTAGTCTTTGAGCCATACCACAAATGAGGCCTAGGCTTTGACTAGACCATTCCAAGACATTTAAACGTTTGCCTTCAAACCAATCCAGTGTTTTGGCAGTATGCTTACGGTCGTTTTCTTGTTGGAAGGTGAACCTCTGTCTGGGTCTCAAATCTCTAGAGAGACAAATAGGTTTTCCTCAAATTCCCCTGTATTTAGCTGCATCCATCATTCCTTCAATTCTCATCAGTTTCCCAGTCTCCGCTATTGAAAAAGATACCCACAGCATGATATTGTTACCACTCTTGATAGGTGTTGGGCTTGCACCAGACTCAGTGTTTTCTTTATGGTTGAAATCCAATTTTAGTCTCATCTGATCTGAGTACCTTCTAACATATGTGTGGGGAGTTTCCAACATGGGATATTTATTTCATAACCCAACCCTAATCTGTACTTCCCCTCAACTTCTCCATGATCTGTTTGGAGAGCTCGTTGGTCTTCATGGTGCCTCTTTCTTAGTGGTTCTGCAAGCATTGGGGCTTCTCAGAATAGGTGTGTGTATATGCTGCGATTGTATGATTGATCATGTGGTACTTGGATTGTGGTTTTTATGAATGTTAGGGTATACATGTCCAGAAGATCTCTTTTAGAAGTAAAATGGGATATTTTGATTCAGATATTGAGCATCCGAATAGGTTAGTCTTTAGAGTTAACACAAAATATTGATCATTGTATACAATGAATTATACTAAGAATTTTTTTTTTCCCCTCCGATGAAATGATTATATTGTCTATTTATAAGTGAGGTGAAAGCATATGTAATTCACTATTGGCTAAGGACAAATGAACGTGAATTAGTTTCAAGACAGAATTTGATAGCATGAAAGGTTTGATTAAAAAATTTCTAAACTACGTTATAGCTGTTATAAAATTTCCTATAACTCTTGGTGTAAATGTCAACTTGGATTATATAATGGTTACCATGTCTGCCTCACATGCAGAAAGTCCTAGGTTTGACTCCCTTTATGAGTGAAGAGTTTGGAAAACACTACATTAGAACACTCAGCAGCTAAATGAGTACACTCTAAGCTGTGTGATTAGGGTGGAGGTCCACCTTTGGTGGATTTGCATCCTGCCAAGGGGATGGTCATAAAAACTTGTGGGTTTAAGTTCCTGATCTCAACCAAACTTGAGACTAAGCTGATGCATGCAACAGAAATTAGGTCCTCATCAGCAGTCATCATACTCTATTAGGGGTTGTCTCTTGAGAGACATGATGCCTTACCTTACCTCACCTATTGGGGTAAATAAATACAACATTCCAATAACTGAACGAAATATGTCTATAAAACTTTGTTCAGGATTCATAATCAGTTTTACTCAATTTTGATGAGAAAAAACTTTTTACAGTGAAAGTATATAAAAAAAAAATATTAGCTTGTTACACATAAGATGTTGTTTTTGATATCATAGAAAATAATGCTAAAAGAGAAAGATTTACTAATTATTTGGATTTCTTTGCAGATTCATTGCAACAAGAGATATAATTCATTATTATTGTTTGGGGGGGGACTCTTAACAGCAATGGTGTCTACCTAAGATGTTAGGCTAATCAAATATGAATTGAAATGAAGACACAATGCTGCTCAAGCTGCTGATAATGTCAACTGAGCATTTAGATGAAAATCTACTACTGTGCTAAGTGTTCAGTGTTAGTTCAAAAGGTTTAGGTCTGGAAGTATGAAGGGATACGAATAATGTACCTTGAGGGAAGCCCAAACCTGTACTTAATGGTGAAGAATCAACTACAACATTGGCCAACAATCCAATGGACAATGGTCCAAACACCTTCTGGAAACTCAGAGATTTCAGCAGCAACCGTATCTTATCATCTCAAAGCAACTGGAAAGGTTTTAAAAATTCCCACATGAAATGAACAAAATGCTCCATGACTGTTCTTGACCCCACACCTCTCAGCTGACAGTATCTAAGCTTAGAGAATAGGGATAAAAAGGTCTTGCAGCACCCTTCATATTCATCTAATGTTTCCCCTACATGTATTTTGAACTTTGTAACAGTAAAGTTTCAACAATATGGAAGACATGATTCTTACTTTCACTGAATTTGTGACTTGTAAATCAAAATAATTTTGTAGAGGTGGCATATTTTTTTGTTCCTGTAAATTCTTTATCTTGCTATTAAAAAATGACATTTCATAACAGCCCAATATTTGTATGTGCTAAAATGACGGATTTTGTTGGCTGGATGCAGAAAAGTTGAAATCACTTGTTAATTCTTTTTTTCCAAGTTTTCTTTTCTTGTTCTTTACTTAAAGGTGTGGAGAATATCTGAGTATGTGTTTATACCGCAGCTTTATTCAATTCAACAAAACTGGCCCGAGACTATAGAATCAAGTGAACTTATGCAATTGAATTGATAGTTGATTTTTTTTTTTTTTTTTTTTTTTCCCCCATTTAGTGGTTGTCAGTATCAGTTCCTCTCGGGGGGGGGGGGTCAACACTCACAAACTCACTGTACACAATGCCATGATTATTTACTGTAGGGTCAGGTATGATTCCAGTCTCTTATGTTTTCTTGGTGTCAAAACTCAATTTTTTTTTTTATGGGAAAACCAAGCCCACTTCTTGATGGAATACAAACTACTTTGCTAAGCAGTATATGGTGTAGGAAGGTAGAGGCTTTAAGCAATGGTGTTAATAATAGACGGGATGGGGAGTAAAATGTAAGTGTCAGAAAGGTTTGGCAGATAAATTGGTGGGGGAGGACAAAAGATCAAATATATTGTGTGTGTGTGTGTGTGTGTGTGTGTGTGTCATGCTTGAAAGATGTGTATGTGTGATATTATGTTATGTTCATCTGTATGCCCCACAAGAGCTGGCTGTCCAATGTTCTTTCACTTCTTTTTTAGCACTGCACCAGGACCAATGGCCTTACTTGAATCAGAACTATAATTCTTTTTTATCTTCAACCTTCGTTTTTCCTCTACTGTTGTTCACATGTGTGCATAAGTGTGAGAGTTATCCAGCCTGCTGTTTTGATTTATGTTCCCCTAATCTAAATTGTGAGTCTGAGGATTACGTTTTAGTCAACAATATATTTGGGAATCGTAAATCATAACAGCTCAAGCATGTAATAATTTTTCATAAAGGTGATCTCAGCAGTGCGAGTTGGGCCATGCCTATAGGTACTGTATGCATGCGACATAGTGTGGAATTGTTGTTGTGACATACTTCTGAAATAATGCTTGATAGAGTGAAATTCTTGTGGCCGATTTCTCCTGAGGAAAGGATATATCAAGGAACCATAATTCATAACAGCTTTTTCCAGTTCATCCGTTTGTATGTTAGCGTTGTTCATTATTTGTTTTCTAAGTTCAGTATTAGTAAGTTTCCACAACGAACGTCTAGTAATTGGCAAGATGACATGAGTAGATAAGAGCTTAGTCAGGTTTCATGCCTGACTGATCCCTAATTCAGGTCCTAATAAATCAGTTGGATGAAGAAGACCCTACATGCCACTGGCATGTTGTGTTGTGTGGATGTTTGACACCCCAGTGGATAATAGATGCCAGGCATCAACAGGCACATGGTTATCTTGGGGTTCTGGGGCAGGGGGGAAAATGTCTGGAGTGGAGAGAGGTTGACACCATGATGTACGTGGGAACTTGAATATGACTGCATGTATTCACGTTTTTGATTCAAGTTATGTTTGTATTTTACTAAGTGTACTCAACTGCATATAATTGCTTTTCATGTGCACGTAGAGACGCATACTCAGAAGAAATGGCGGGATTATTCAAGTATAGATCAGCACTACTGTCTAGGATTAGAGAGAGTACTGTGTGCACTACCTAGAACCACTATGTGCACTAGTATTAAAGTGTCACCCCCGATACGTCTGTCGTCGCCGAGGATCAGAGTGTAGTATCTGTGCGCTCATTGAAAAATATTACAGAGTGTGTGTCTGGATACACTATGCGTTTTATATCTAGATAATTGTGTCTTCAGATGTAACTGCTATGTGCCACTTATTTCAAATGTGTGGCCGCATTAAATGTATTTTACGTGTGTGTGTCTGTTAACTACGGGGGACATTCTGCCACTACATGTGTTGATGTGTGTGTGTGTGTGTGTATCCTCTGTATAGATGTTTGGTTGAATGTTTGTGAGTGTAATTGGTTGAATTTTCTCAAGGGCCACCTCCCACATCACCTTGTCATGTCAGCTGCCAATCCGAGGTCTAGCGGCTTCTGTAAACAACCAAATCTGACATCTGGCATGTCTTTCCTCCTCTCCCTCTTCTTCACCACTTGGCAATCCCTTCCCTCCCCGTCTCTCCTTCCTCTCCTGCCAAAACGTTCTCCTCCCCGTTCTATGTTATCCATTCTTTCTCTATCTCTCCCCTCACATTGGGTCGGTTTGGGGGAAGAGTGTCCCTACCCCACCTCCCAGTGACAGTTGTAAGGTGATGCCTACTTATACACACAAGCACTAGTCTGTAAAATCCAGGCGTCTAGGTGGAGAAAGCCTTTAACAGTAATGGTGATGAGGATGATATTAATAATAATAATAATGCCATTTCATTACTGCAGTTATGAACCTATCACCAACCGAATTACTACATTCCTGTAATACTACATTAGTATGACTAATTTTGTTGATTATCTCATCTGTGTTTGTGTGCCCGTCTCTAGTTATTGTGTACAATTTTAGAGATGCATACAAATGTTGTGCATACTTTTCAAACGCATTCAGTCATGTCTGACTGTCCACGCAATACTTCCGAACGTTCTCAATGAATTTCAATGATACTATGTGGAAGAGTCGACCCTGGGGTAAGGAAGTATTTGATTGAATTTAGTGTTGGTCTAGGTTTTTTGTGGGTTTTATTCTTTTTTTTTTTTTTTTAGAGATATTTTTGATATCTTGGGACTTAGTTTAAGTATGGAAAAACGAACCTTGTACAGTTACCTCCCCTGAATCATATCTGTCTATGTACTGATTTTGGTGAGAATCATGGCATTGGCAGAGTTAAATACTCTCTGTGTGTTTTCTAATTTTCTGTGTTGTGTACACAAATTGTTTTGAATGTATTAAATTTCTTATACATATATACTATGGTAGGTGTTAATGTGTTGCTGTTGCCATACAAAGCTTTGTGCTTGAAATCTATGAGCAGATGTGTTGTATGAAGATTTTTCCTCACAAAAAATATAGTACTCCTGGTTTCTAGTCCTTTGGGACAGCAAGCCAATAATTCTCAATCGAAGCCCGATGTCCAGAGATCCATCCTTCAGGCAGCATCTCTCCATTGCTCTACAAGAGGTGTCAAGGAATACACTAAGATATCTACAGCAATAAATGGGGGATCCCAGCGACCATGAGTCGGGTTAGTCATACCCATTGAGGAAATTGGTCCAACAATATCCTCCCACACTCCATGAAACAAACTGACTGATGGAGTGGCTGTGCAGTTCTCACTTGGAGCACGAGACCCAAGAATATATGTAGTAAGGTCAAGAACTTTGTGGTCCATAGAAACCTCTCTTTGTCACCATTATTCAACGGAAGCTGGAGTGGTTTGGTCACATTACACCATGCTATAACCCGTGCAGGACACCTACAAGAAGGTATGCTACAGAGCAACTGGTCTGACAATTAGAGTGGACAGACATGACCACACCCCTCTTGTTGCAGCCTGCAGAATCACTGGCATGAAGGAGTATCTCGGCTTCTGCTCTCACAGTCCCGCCCTCTCCTAACAAGAGTAACGCTCAACAAACTGAACTGAACAGAAGCTAGGCTTAGTGACTGGTTTTTGTTACATTTGAGATTGGGTGTAATTGCTTTTAGCTGTTCTGGCCTGGATAGGAAAATAGTTATGAGAGTAATTTGCCCAAGTGCTCCCTCAATTTTCTATTTGCCAGACATTGTGGCATAGTAATGACAAGACACCTTTTTTTTTTTCTTCTCTTTTTTTTTTATTTTTTTTATTTTTTTTTTTATATCCTTTAAAAAGCCTGAAAACAGGGATGTGGTTTTATGCCTTTCTCTTGGGCATTATTTTTCAGTGAGCACAAGCAGCCTCAGCTTGAATTCAACTTTAGTTGGCTGATCATTATCAATAGTCTTCCAATGTCCGTCAATGGACATAGGTTTTCCTCAGGATTCACCTGCCCTCTCTATTGCGGGCATGGCGGAACAAATACTTTCTGAATTTATCAATTTTCCATCTTGTATTCTGCTAACCTAGGTTGCTCATGTGATCTCTGGGGATCCATGTTGAGAGTCATAATGTCCATTGGTTGTCTGCCATTCTTGCAATATGACCAGTCCATTGCCATTAGAGCTTTCTAGTGTATTCTATGGTGTCTCGGACTCTGTCTTCTCCCTGATATACTGTGCTGTCTTGTGATCTCACCATGTGAGGTTGATTACTTCATATCTACACATGCGATAAGAGTTGTCTGTCACACTTCTAGTATCTGTTGCAACCATCAGCCCCTTTCCTGTTCGTACCTTCTTATTTAACTACGTAACTGCTTTTCTCTCCTCTCCCTTCTTACCCAATTTCATTTTCTCCACTCTCCCTTCCTTACACACTTGAAGTATCAGCAGCAGCCATCAGCCAAGCCTATTGTTGTGCACATGATAATAATCAGCAAAGTGATGGGTCATGCATTGGTACCTATAATATGATAGATTTGTTTTCAGTCTGACAGAAATTTCTGTGCTCTTGATTTCATAGTGGTCTTCAGTTGTCCAAATAAAGCTTGAAATTAAACACTTGTTAGAAACCATCAACCAAAAAATCTCAAAGTCAATTTCTTCAGTTTTTGAGTTGGTCTCACTGACTATGTATTGGACATATGGAGCTATAGGCCTTAAAATTTGAACCTTCACTTGTTATGTCTAGAGAAAATGGTCTCTCTGGGTTTTTTTACAAAATCCTCCCCTCAATAGATTATTAATGGGGGCTCATTTTGCAATGTCAGTTTATGCTAAATTGGTTCCTTAGTTTGACTTTTTTAGTGATCACTGCCCAACAAGAGTAACTTATTCATTGATCACCACTTCTTCTGATTTCTGATTGATTGGCCCAATATGCTGCTAAAAGATATTGGTCAGATGAGAGTTTCTTTTGAGTGACTTACCAGACATGTTTGTTAAAGTATGAAATGAAAAAGATGAGAATATATAATGACAGTGATCTTTTCAGACTGTAAGTTAAAATATTCTTTGATTTTCCCTACATGTAGATTGCCTCATTGAACGTACTACTTATATGTATATCACAATCTCTGTATGTTATGCTGGGAATGGTCTATTTGTCAAAAACAATCACAAGGATTTTGAAAACATATAAATTCAAATGAAGCAGGCAACTAGGGCATTCTTTTTTTTTTTTTTTTCAAACTGCTGATTTTGCAATATTTAAAAAAAATGGATCCAGATTCAGTTAAGCTAACCAGAATAATATTGTTTTGAAAATATATCACTTATCTTTTCTCCTTTTTTTTTTTTTTTTCTATTATGAATTAAATGAATTGAAATATTACTCATTTTATTAGAATTATTATATAACTATAAATTATATAGATTAGATATACCCTATTTTAGTTACATATTACATATTTCATTACTATAAATCAAATAAATGAAAATATTACTTTTTTTAGAAAGAAAGAAGTGGAGAGAAAAGGAAGTTTGGTAGTTTACTAGCCGCATCGGAAGTTTTTTGGCGTATGAAACTAATCCATGTTTTTGAAATTTAGATTGGAAGCGATAAGGGAGATCCAGGCATAGGATAATGGATAACCTTAATTGTCAGAACATATAAATATAAATTTTATCTTTATGCATTACTAACAATAAAGAAACAAACAGAAAGTCACACTGTACATTATATAGATAGATATTTCAATGTTCCATCGTCTTATCCTCTAAACATCATCTTGAATAATTGTCACTAATTTTGTTCAATCTTTATTATCTATGAATCATCCTATCTTCTCCAATGAACTTTATAAAACTCAGGTTACTTGTAGATTTGAAATATAAAAAAATAGAAAACTATACCATAGTGTGTGTATCTATTCCTGCAATGTGCTAAGAAAGTGCAATTATCAATGTTGAAATTTGTTTTGACAAGATTTTTAGAGATATAATTCATTTGCTTCTCATACTGTCAGCTTTGCATAAAAGAATATATAATACATGCTCATTCCCACCAACACATTTATAAAGAGTCAGGCATTCACGGGCTCAGGTTCACATGCAAAACTTTTACATGAGCTATGAAAGTTTCACTTGAAAATGTTCATGAATTTATGCATGCAGGTTTTGTAAAAAGTTATTATGTATTAAGCTAACAACACCTATTCTTATTCTCTGTGAAATTTATGTGAGGGGAAGAGTACCCAGAAAATGTCAAGGTTTTTTTGTTTTGTTTTTTCATTTTGCTTCTTGTTTTTTGTTTCCCATGTATTATGCTCTGCAATAGACAATCATTTTTAGTGAGTATATTGTGTGGGAACAGAGTATAATTGAATTAGCCTGCAGTCAAATCAAGCATACAATTTATATAGGTCAATCTTTACTCAATACGATAATAAAAACAAATGGAGATTATTTTGAGGATATAAGGAAATATGGAGGCTTTAAAAAAAATTTTCAGATGATAACAAAAGACCAATTTTTTAAGCAGAACCAGTTTTGGTCAATCTCCTATCCATAATTAATTGTGGCCTTCTGTCTATTCTCAAATTTCTCCATTATTCTTTTTATGGCCTGGTTCATTATTCCAGTCCATTTTGTTCTCTCATCCTATTTCATTTTTTCAGCTAATGTCTTTTTTCTCTTCTCCCTCTCCTTTTTCCTATTTACACTGTCTTTCTCGTCTCTCGCGATTTTTTTGTATTCTGTAACATTCCTTCTTCTTTCTATGTCTTGTCACCCCACTGCTCCGTTCCGCCCAAGTCTTCCAACCCCTGCTCCGTTCCGCCCAAGTCTTCCAACCCCTGCTCCATTCCACCCAAGTCTTCCAACCCCTGTCCTGTTCCTCCTGTAGATGGAATTGGTTAACTGAGTTCAAACTCTGACTGTGATAGTTTGCCTTCACTTTACACTAATATCTTTCATAAATCAAGTCATCATCATCATCATCATCAGTCTTTTAACGTCCGTCGTTGGACATAGACCTACCCCAGGATTCGCCACAATTCTCTATCATGGGCATCACAGAGCCAGTATTTCCTGAATCTCTCCAGTTCATTTCTCCATCTTGTGTTCTGTCGGCCTCGGTTTCTTATGTGATCTCTGGGGATCCATGTTGTGAGATGTGATGTCCATCGGTTGTCTTTCATCCTTGCAACATAGCCTGCCCATTGCCATTTGAATTTTTTAATAGTTTCTATGATGTCTTGGACTCCCATTTTATTTTTTATATACTGTACTGTCTTGTGGTCTCTCCATGTAAGGTTGAGCATGATTCTCTCGTGTGCACGTTGCATACTTCTCAGCTTGCTGGTCTGTCTCTTGGTTAGGTTCCATGTTTCAGTTCCATAAGTGACTATCGGGAGGATGCATTGGTTGTATACTCTTCTTTTTAGGATTATTGGGATCATCTGGTTCTTGAGAGTTGAGCTTGCTCAGCCGAAGTCTTGCCATCCCAAAGTGATTCTTCGCTTGATTTCCTCCTCTTTTGAGGGTCTCATGGAGATTCATTGTCTTAGGTATATGTTGTAGTCTACCTTGCCGAGTTCTGCATCTTCTATCTTGACAGTTATGTTCTTATTCTCAATATGATTGTTGCACATGATTTTTGTTTTACTGAAGTTCATGTGTAGGCCAATTTGTTTGCTTTCTTCGTTTAGTTCATCTAGCATTAGTTGGAGGTTGTATAGGTTCTCTGTGAAAAGGATGATGTCGTTTATAAATCTAAGGTTGCTCAGATATTCGTTGTCTATTTTGATTCCTCTATTTTCCCAGTCCATGTTTTGGAAGATCATCTCAAAGCTGGCTGTAAAGAGTTTGGGTGAGCTGGTATCACCTTGTCTTACTCCTTTTTGGAGCTGGAGTACACAATATGCCAACAATCAGTTTGAGGACTTCTCCAAAGTTACACCATGGGAATTAAAGCAAGCCATCAAACCAAAAAAAAAAAGGAAAAGCCCATGGACCAGATAACATCACCATCGATCTATTCAAAAAAGCTGGTAAGAGCATCAACAGAAAGCTAGCTATTCTATTCAACTTGTGTCTAAAACAGAGTAAAGTCCTGAAATACTGGAACACTGCTATCATAATGCTTCTACATAAAAAAGGAAACCGTAAAGACCTCAACTGCTACAGATCTATAAGCCTACTTAACTGCATGTACAAACTTTTCACAAAATTCATCACCAACCACATTAGTAAAACACTACATGAAAATCAACCACGAGAACAGGCTGGATTTAGGAGAAGCTACTCGACCATGGACCATCTTCATTCAATAAATCAGCTGAAAGATAAGGCAGCAGAATACAAAATGCCACTAGCTATAGCATTTATAGAAGAAGGCATTCAACTCTGTAGAAATTCCCGTGGTCATGAAGGTGTAGACCCTGTATATGTTAAAGTACTGAAATATATATACAATCACAGCAACTCCTTCATTAGGCTACATAAACCTTATGATACAATATGTCAATGCTCTAGATGAGGATCTTGCTGCCTTCAAGTACCCTCCCCAAGCTCTCGAATGCAAAATAGATAGATTAAAACCTGTCAATGTAATCAATCAGAAAATCGGGAACATGAAAGTAAAAGAAAAAAAGTTTCCCAGTCTGATCAATCATGTAAACAACTGTAAAACCAAATTTAAATTCTGATCCCTACTATGCATATCACTTTTGCTTTTATACCCTTTGCTTAAGGCATGGCTTCAACTTCCCTGTCCCATATCTGCTTACAATGCATCTCACCATTTCATGTTGAAAGGTGGGGGAGAAGCAATGGGTACTCACTAGTAAATGATTAAAATCACTTCTTAGTTCTGGTTGATAAGCCATCAGTTGGTTCCAGCTTAGTTAGGTTGGCTTGGCTGGATTGAGGTAGCATTATCATTAACAATAGGATGTCACTACAGTCAAAAAGCTTGGACATTGATACAAGGTCGCATTGCTATTTACTCTCTGATTGAGACATGGTTGTTGATCAAGTTGCTGAATGCTTCAGTGAGTATCAACAATCTTCTGTTGTTATAATGCTCAAGCAATCCGAGTTCCCACATGTGAACTAGGCAACTTTCACTCAAGGGCCAGAGTTGTTCTTTACACTAAACAGGTAACCTACGTGGCTACCATAAGTAGTGAGCAGCTGTTGTGATAACTGAGCTGTTCAAGGGTAATACCCTTGGATGTGAAAGGGGACTAGGGAACAGAGTATGAACTTATTCTTGAACCCCAACAACCACTCAGTGCATAAGACAAACTAACAAGTCTCATTTTTAATCAACATCTGTAGCTGACTACGAAAAAGACATCTATGATTTCCCCTTTCCTACTTATATTGAGATCTTATTTAGTTTTTTGGCTTCCTTCATATTTCATTATTGCTGGCTATTCCTGTCTTTTCTCCAATTTCTCCATTATTCTTTTTATAGCTTGGTTCATTATTCCAGTCCATTTTGTTTTCTCATCATATTCCACTTCATTCAGCTTCTGTCTGTCTCTTTTTCTTCTCTCTTTATCACTTTTTCTTCTCTCTCTATCTCTTTTTCTTCTCTCTTTATCTCTTTTTCTTCTCTCTCTATCTCTTTTTCTTCTCTCTCTATCTCTTTTTCTTCTCTCTCTATCTCTCTTTCTTCTCTCTCTATCTCTTTTTCTTCTCTCTCTATCTCTCTTTCTTCTCTCTCTATCTCTCTTTCTTCTCTCTCTATCTCTCTTTCTTCTCTCTCTATCTCTCTTTCTTCTCTCTCTATCTCTCTTTCTTCTCTCTCTATCTCTCTTTCTTCTCTCTCTATCTCTCTTTCTTCTCTCTCTATCTCTCTTTCTTCTCTCTCTATCTCTCTTTCTTCTCTCTTTATCTCTCTTTCTTTTGCTCTCTCTCTCACTCTCTCTTTGTCTCGCACTCTCGTTTTCTCTTTGTCTTGCACTCTCTCACTCTCTCTCTTGCGCTGTCTTCTCTCTTTGTCTCTCGCCCTGTTTTCTCTCTCTCTCCTTGTCTTTTTTGTCTCTTTTCCTGTCTCACCACTTCTTTTGTCATGTTGCCCTGCCCACTTCCATCCACCTCTCAGCCAATTTCATTCAATTTCCCAATGAAACATAAATAGGTAGTAACGTAGACATGTTCTACCACCCTGTTCCAATCTGTCCCACCCATACTCTTCTCTTCCTACATCCATGGGTAAGATCGTTATCCTCAACAAATGTCGGATCTGGCAGCAACAGCAGTATAACAAAAACAAGAACCACCACCACCACCACCACCACCGCTGCAGCCACCAGCCAAGCAAGTGCATTATTTGTCTACAGTGCTGCACATTGATACAATCAAGGACACAGATTCAGACTATCATAAAGAGCCAGAAGCAAAGGAAAATAAACATGTCTATGTATTCTATGGCTTGGCTTTGTAAACAAAGATATTTGGAAGAGTTTTATACAGCAGTAGGACCATAGACACTAACCCTCCAGCCTCCAGCAATGAAGTTTTACGGTAGAGTGTGACTAATAATATATATATGTATGTAACATATATATATATATATATATATAATTACAGATCTTCTAATACATTGTGCACTCTTTATTTAATTTGCATTAAATTTAAACTAAGCTACTTTTATTATTGGAATTTATTGATGTAATATGTATAGAGAGGGTTAGATATATAATGAAATAGGTCTGGTTAGTCACTTCACGTGTCTGAGATCTTTTGGTAGCATGTCTGTTCAAGCTTGCACAGTAAGGTCCCCTCTGGTTGCAACCAGTTTTTGAAGTATTCAAGATGGTTGTTTCTGGACAAATCTCAGATGTTTTGTCATATTCTTATAGATAGTCAACAACTATCAGAAAAATCTGATAAATAAATACAAAGACCGAAATTCAAATTCATTGAAGGAACAAAAAATGTTATTACTCTACAGTAAGTTTTGTTAACAGTTAACAGAATCTCTTAATCTGTTTGCAAATTCTTTTACTGTTCATATTGACTAAATTAATCAGTTGATATTTCTTGTACATTGTTAATTTAGATGTATCTGCCAGATCTAACACCATTAGGCTGCTTTTCGTGTTATTGGGTAGCCTAAAAAGTTCATTCTGTTTCAATCCTTTCGATGGCAATTGGAGAATAATCAGCAGTATATGACAAAGGTGATAGCCAGCAGAGTAAAAATATCCAATTCAAGTGTTGAAAATCTTTGTACCAGCTTTGCTACATTGGTTGTTTTGATGTTTGCCTTTTCCTCTGATTAGGTATTAAAACACAGTGATGTCTTGTCCTTGAAACAATTACCACTAACCAGACCAAAGGCCAGCCTTCATCCAAAAGTGATGCCTTATATATGACTAGGTTGAAATGGAATCTTATGCTACAAGCTGCTTCTAGAGAACCATATTATTTATTCAAACAAGTATTACTCCCAATCGTACCAGATATTTTTTAGATTATGCCAACTTCGGCACAAGGCCACATAGATTGCGAATTATGGATCAAACTCACTAGCTTTGGGTTTCAAAACTAACCTTACTAATCAATATTCAAAGTCAAATGCTCAGTTGTTTCTCATTGCAATAGTTTAATATATTTGAATTAATTTTTCTCTTTCAACAAAAGGAGAGATTATGCTATTTAATATGCTTGAAAAACAATAGTTGCTTCTATAAAGGTCTCTTGGAATTGTAGTGACACTTGTTATTATTTCCAGAGCTACAATTTTTTAATATTTATTTGTTCTTATGGGATAATAATACACTGTAGGTGTTTGTCGTCATTATTGTCTCTGTTAAAAACAAAAAAAAAACTCTTTCACCTATGATGTCATTAGTAGAACTTGACCATATTTATTCTTTGATAGAATTTTTTTTTTTACATGACTTCAAATTTAATGTTACGGTTGTTCAGTCATTGACTCCGATGGTGAGTCTCTAATTTTTTCATTCATTTTCTTCAATCTATACCATCCTGCACACTCTCTCTCTCGTGAAGTCTCTCTCTGTCTCTCTCTCTGTCTCTCTCTTTTTTTTTTGTATGAGCCATCACTTACAGACCAATGAATGTATGGCAGGCAGACAGGTACATCTGTAAGAAAATAGATAAGTCATTTGGCAACTAGACTGAATTGGAAATAGGTGGTTGTTCATATTGATGGTCATTTTAATGGAGAATCTCTCTCAATCTTAGAACTCCATTTTTACAGTCTGATGCTCACACCCATTTTACCAATAGCCAAATCCTATGCAGCTTCTGTTATTCTGCTGTTGCCTCTTCTACTACTGCTGCTGCTGCTGCATAGTGACAAAGGCCTTCATTTCTCCCAGTAATAATATTGATTAGTTCGTGTGCTTCATGCTTAATGCACATTAAATTAAAGCAGCGCTTATCGGCAACTGCCTCTGTGGCTGACAAATCCAATTCGTCAGACGACATTCACAGAGCAACCAGACACACAGACAGACATTTCCTCCTTCGTAATATTGTCTCTCCCACTCTGTATTGTCCTTTTATTCTTTCTTTCTTACTCTCTCTGTTTCTTCATTTTTTGTATTTCTTCTTTCTTATCATTGTTTGTCCTGCCTTCTCTGTCTCACGGGTTGGATTTTCTTTTTTGATTTTGAAAAAATTTTCTCCACTTTTTTTTCTTTTTTTTTTGTCTCCTGTTTTACCATATCTTTTTTTAAATTTATCTTTTCCATCCCTGAAGGCAGTGGTTTTTAACCTGGGTCACGTGCAAGTGGGGCGTCAGTCAATTTCTGGGAGTGCAAGAACATGGCATTCAGATAGCTCTCAGTACCAAAATGCCACACATTTTGAAGTTGATTGAGGAAAACCAACAGCAGTCAGTGCATCAAATAGTTTTATTAATAATACGTAATGTCTTGATACAGACTTTTAATTTTGACATCTGATAAATTTGAACATTTTGTTGTTTAGACTTTTTAATATTAACTTTGCCAAATTTGACTTCTTTTGATTTAATTTTTTAGATTCAAGATTAAAGAGTGTGAGAAAAATTTTGAAATCTCAAACGGGTGCAAGCCTTGAAAAAGTTCAAGAACTGCTGCCTTGGGGCTTATGAGATCTTTACAAGCTTTTTTGGTAGTCATCTCAATAAAGCTGTCTGGTATTACAGATTGTTTCCAATGGGAAGAACAGTTTGGTGGAAACAAATGCAAGCATAGGTTGAGGAGCATTTGAGACTGTGAAAGCCTGACTGATCCAGAGAGTGATAGACTGATTCTGATAGAATAGATATAAAAAGATAGTCTCAGCCTGACAGGGATTGACATTTAGACTAACATTGTCATGAATGATACTGGCAAGATTATTAGACCCGAGTGAGTGAAGGGCCAACTGAGAGGAACAAGGTTGAGTGTAAGCAAGGATGGGGAAAACAGGGTGGAGGAAAGAGCCCGGTTGAATGTAAGCAAAGGTGGGGGCAGGGAGAGACTGGAATCCCAAATCTTATAACTCATAGAATTAATGTAGACCAGAAGTTCCCAACCTGGGATCCGTGGATCTCCTGAGGGTGAGGTCTACAAAGCGATCACTAGAGGCGATATAGGAAAATTCATTTGTATAAAAGGGGTCCTTGCCAACCACTGATATGTCATGATTATAGCTAGCCTATACAGTGTGGATTCAGATGTTGTAATTTTAAGATTTGAACAATTTCAGGGACAGCATAAAGCCATATGAAATTTAGGCCATTTTGAGATGATGTCAGGATCTACAAAAGCGAAGAAGATCCTGATATTGACATTTTGTAGTGCATTGAAACCACTTTCTATCCTGCTAAGTAGAGGTTCAGAGTTATGAATACTTGAAAATGGCTTCTGATAAAATTTGGAGTCCATTTTGATCATATTTTTTTGTAATTGTTTGAAACAGAAAAGTATTTAATGCTTTTAAACACTGTTTCAGTGTTTTACACAAGCCAGTACATCAAATGAAAATAATCCAATGAATTTTTTTATTCTAACACCCTCATTTAAGTTTCTGCAGCTGGCCAAAAATTCAGCAGACCCCCCCCCCCTCCAACCCATTTTCCTCATATCAAAAGACTCCTGATTTGAAACCCACTCAGGTAAAATAAAGCCAAAAATCACTTATTTGGGGGGGGCAAAACTACAAGGGTATCAAATTTCAGCTAGATAATGTTGGCCAAATCATGCTTGTGACTTGCAACATGCAAATTCATGTTAATTTCAATCTGTCATGATTTCTAAACCATTTGTTCAAGCTGAAATTTTCAGGATTCATTGGTCTCGCTGGAAATGAATTCAGATGTCTGTCCTTTTGACCGTGTTCTAAGATCAAATTGTGTGTCGTCTACCATTTCTTCCATGTAAAGATGATAAAATTTTATGAGCATTACCCGAGACAGATTATATGGCAGATCAAAATCTTATGAACTGGAAAAGTTATGTTTTCTTAGTCTATATGAGCTGTCACCATAACTACAAGCAAAAAAAGACTGAATTTCTCTTTAGCACTTCAATCCACCCCTGGTTGGGGGGGGGGGTAAATGCAAAGTTGAGTGTAAGCAAGGGTAGGGGAGGAGCAAGGTTGACTGTAAGCACTTACTAACCAAGAAGCTATTCATTAGCCAGGGTGATCAAGGTTTTAGATACTGGTTTTTACTTGGACTATCAGGTATTCTCATTTATTCAAATGCAGATAAGGTATACAGCATTGTTTTACACTTAATGGAAATTTTCATCTTCGTTGTTTTTCATAAATTTTGCCCGATACATTCAGGTGTGTCATACATCTTCATTTCTTGTTTTCTGTCACATCCTAATTCTAAAGTCTATTACATGATAGAAAGCAAGGCATGATAACAATATGCCCTTCTCAGTTAAATAAAATGTTTGGTTCAAAATTCCCTGATTATTACTGAATATAATACATTGGCACAATGGTCTAAACTGAGAGATGAAAAAGAAGTTATGATGACAATGTAAGTCCAAAAGGATCATGAATAGCAAACTCGTTTCAGAAAGACTCAATATTTTTTTTTTGATTTAGTCGGTAATCAAAACAGTTGCTTGATTGTTTGTTGCATTAATCTGGTTTTATTTTCATACAAATCAACTAATCATGTACTACAGAATATCTAATGAATGTAATATATACATAAGTGTTAGAATGAAATATTCTAATAATCTAAAGAAGTATGAAATGGATCCACATGAGCCCACCTTACATTCAGTACTTTGGTATCTACTTTCGTTTTGCATTTCATGTATCTCATGAGGTTTTGTTTCTTACCTGTTGATGCACTATTCTTTCCCCTTGGTAATTCCTCTATCGTGAGATGAGTTTTCTTTTCATTGCCCTGGACTGACGAGTTATTATCTCATCCATGGCAGCGAACAGGATAAACTCAATAAGATATACAATAGAAGTATAGCCTTTATAAAATATCAGAGTGGTTGGAACATTGAATGATAATCCATGAGGTCTCTAATTGAATCTTTTAGTTCGAGATCAATCAAGCTTGTTAACCATAACTTCAAACCAGACGAAAATAAAAACTCCTTTAAATGCACTCTATACTTTCTAACTCTGATTTATACGACTGCTCTATCGCAGGTACTCTATAGTAGATAATAGCCCAAGCTGATCTCAGCTGGCATAAGGCCACAATCGTAGAGATCTCAGTGAGGATTGAACTTAGGAATGGCATGTGAGAATACTTTTGTTCCTGTAGTGGATTGATAAGTTGCAGGTTAGGTAGATATTTACAAAAATGAGCTCAATCTGACACAGAGTCACAATACTGGTACACCCACTAGGGATTGAACTCATTGAGAACATCTTGCTTACCATTGCTCTATGACAGACGCCCATATAATCATTCATTCAATGTAGTTCAATATTCCTTAAATGCTTTTCAAATTAGTGGGTGGGAACTGTTAGCTTTCCAAGTTGATAACAAACATCTCTAAATGTACTGAACATTTCACTTGGCGCTGTGCACACTTTTTATAACATCCTTCCCCTTTGTTGTTATAAATGGTATGGATTATGGTCTGTGGGTCAGAGCTAGTCAAGAGGTGAGAAAGAAAGGTGGAGAGAAAAGAGGTTAACCTCCCTAGGGACTTCAATGTATCTAACTCCTCCAACCCTGCTGGATTATCCAATGAATAATATGTTCATTGGACCATGTATATTTTAATTGACAGCACCTGCCTTCTCAGTTCATATCTAGGATGTAGAAGCTTACAGGGAAATGGAGTTTTCTTCTATCCTGTACAGTAAGAGAACAATGTTTGGATTAGATTCTTTTTTTTTTTTTTTTCACACTTTTTATCTTCAGATACAGAGAAATCTGCTTATTATAATCACGGATAATGTTATCATGAGGTTATTAACAAAAACAGTCGGTCCTAATCACTTCATTTGAAGTTAATTTGCAATTCATAATGATTTCATTCAATGTGAAATTGTTTATAACAACGAATTTAAATTGCTCCAATTTTTATTTCCTTTGCTTAGAAAATAGCCTAATGATTAAAATGAATTTCTTATAAATGAAACATAATTTCTTTGCTTCTATGTTCTTATTACATCTATATAATGAATAGTGGGACTTTCTCTGTTTGTTTCTTTATCTGTAACAATGGACTCTTCCACTTAAAGATAATTTTGCAGATACAGTTTTATCTGCCCACTTCATGAAGCAATGGACACTTTCACTTAGAAGAGTTCATTAACATTTTGAGAACACCATCTCAGAGCAATTCAATTATATCTGTTAATTCATTTTCTGGTAATAACTAGTTTTGTTTGATATTCTTCAACTTGAAATAACTAATGACCAAAATCAGTGGTCAGAATGTTCAGTAATGTTATAATTATTGTATAATCTAAAACTATCACCTTGTTTGCCTTGAAAATCGGTATCCAAAACCTTGCTTTTTCTTTCTGGGTTTTAATACTAACCTAATCACCTATGGAAAAAAAGTAATCATCTCAGCCACAAAGCACAAAAGCCTCACTGAAAATTTCTCCTTCCATTTGTGAACATCTTAAATTCTAGGGATTACTTTTCTCTGCTTTTTAATTGGATCGTAGTCAATATTGATCTAAACCAGCCATTCTCTACTATTTTTTGGCCCTTTAAGATCTCTTTGCAGATTCTAAGGTTTCCTGTCAAATACACCAGCAGACTGAAATTCATTTATTATTTCCGTTCATGGCTCCGTTTCCAATGTACCAAGGCTCCCATAGGGGCTGTAGAGTTCCCATTGAAAATGGCTGTACTGAACACTTGAAAAATGAAAACCTCCTGAAGAGTAAAAATTCTCATTCACTTCCATACAGTGGTATTTCTTGCTACTTGAATAGTTCTATTTCTTTCCAGGAGGAAAAATCATTTATACTCAATCTACATAGTCATGAAATGGAATATAAAGTAGAATTTTATGTTTTATAACAGAAAAATAAGAAAAGCTGGGAAATTTCAAAGTCATCATGAGAATCTGTTGACTCCAATTTAAAAAGAATAACTTTTAGCTAAACTAAGAAACAAAAAAGCTCTCTTTGATGTAATGTAAACCCATAATTTGTTGAATTAATTTTGTATTTGCTTCTATAATAAAGTTATTATACTTTGTCTAAAAAAAATTGAGTAAAAATAATTGCTTTTCTGACATTATCAGTAGAGAAACCTAAATAAATTCAGTGTCAGAAAGACCGAGACGGAGAGTAGATCTTAAGGTTAGATTTGATCTTCTACAAGCCATCTGTTTTTTAGCTCAGATGGCAGAATAGCTGATGTTTTAAACACTTCTTGTGGCACATGTTTGGATCTCACTGAGAGCTTATTCTTTATTTCCAATTCAGGCTGTTTACTCTCTGCTGTAGATTGATGACCAGACTTTAGTTGGGATAAAAATGAAAGAAAATTGTAGTGTAGTCAAAAATGAATAATAGGTTGCAAATAAATAAATATTTGGTTTGTTTGTTTTTTTTCTTGACTATCATGGTACAAAAACTTGACTGTCAACAATGGATTAATTACAGTGCTCTGACACATTTTGAATCTGCCATCATTAAGTTGTGAGAGTTCTTCAATTTCACTATCAAATCATGGTTTGAACTGTAATATAATGGTTTATTAACCTAATCGTGACATGTAAAAACTCAACTATGGTTTGGAGCCAAAACAAAGAAATGATTGGGATCCCCAAGATGTCATCACTCGACAATGAAGTTGCTAACATTTTGCCCAACAGTAGTAAAGCAAAAGGGGTCTGTCCTGCTGCAGGATAATGTATATTTTAAAAACCACCTGGCAAAAACTGGTTCATTTGGACAATGAGGTCCTGCACCATCCTCTCTATCAACTAGACCTATCCCCTACCAATTACGTCATTTTCTGGGCTGTAGATAAATATTCACGCCATTATGTGTATACTAATGTGGACCAGGTAGAAAATGCTTTTCGGCAGATTATCAACACCCATGACCCCAGGTTGTATTATGATGGAATCAATCCACTGTCGGTCATTGGCAACATTGTGTTGATTTCAATGGTTGTGTTTGAGCCAAATGATGACGTTTTAAAAGTCTTAGAGTCTGTGGTTCAAAACGGCCATTTATTTTTCGAACTTGATATCTCCTGAGATTGTATGCAAAACTGTGGTCTGTAAAAAATTAGATGGTGTGATGAACTAGACGACCAGAAAGTACCGGCTATACACCACTCATGATAGAGAGGTCTGGCAAATCTTTGGGAAGATCTATGTCCAAAGACGGAAGGTAAAAGTCTGATGGTGGTATACCATCACAACCACCATTATCTATGCTATTATTCTTTTCTTATGATTTTTATTTAAAATCATTCTTCATTTGTGAAGTAGTGGCATATATATATATATATATATATATATATATATATATATATATATATATATATGGTGTTTGGAAAATAATTTTCAAATCACAATTGTTGTTTTTGAACAAATTGAACCACAGTTTGCAGTTATGATCTTTCACTGCATCAGAATACTCTTCACAAATGTTTCTCGTTGCCTGTATAGCAGCACTACCCTTTTGAAATTCATACAAGGAATGATGAAAATAGGGTTAAACTTTAATATACACTATAAATGACACACTACCAGATATGAGATGATGAACTAAATCCAGACATAGTTTCATAGCATTTAACTCTGGTCTTGCCCTGGTTGGTTGACTCATAATTTATGGCAGTGAAATACCATTACTTTCCGAAGACCCTGATATATATGAGAGGAAGAGAGAATTCATTCAATACAACCAGTTATACCTAACTCTTTCAATGTCTGTGTTGGTCATTTTCATCATGGATAACAATGATAAATCTAAATATTATTTTCCCTCAGTACTCATAGATTTAAAACTACTGAAACCTTACAGTTTCATTTCTTATTGCTCACAAGTATTCATTTTAATTTAAATCTAAGATTCAATTTTAAGCGAAAAATAAAATGTTGCAGAAGCTTTCTTCTTTACTTTGAGGAGCCACATTATAGGAAAACATTGTTCAGTAATTCTAATACTTTTTTTTTTTTTTTCTTTTTCAAGCAAAAAGGAAATATTTTTGTCAAAAAGGAATAATGCTCAGCACTGTATTACTCATGTTATAATAGCAAAAATTCATATTCATTTCCATAACTCATCCACTACTAATACTAAAATATCACCCGATTCTGTCATTTCCATAATACGGCTGTCTTGAATACGGCTTGTCTCTAAATACAAAACTCTGTTGACTCATACGATTCCACCCTGAAGGCCTGTTCAAGATATGATCTCATCAGACATCGCCCCAACAGCAAAGGGTTGTTGTTTTTTTTCTCAAAAATGCCCCTTTCTTATTAACTAATGAGTTTTTTCATTCCACCATTATTTTCGCTTATTTGTAAACAATTTGAATAATAATAGTTGTCTTTTTTCCTTACCCCTCTTCCTGAAGAAAAGAAAAAAAAATGAAAAATCGTATTGAAGAAAATAAATCCTGTCTAGTGATTAAATTCTCAGAAGTCCTTAAGAAAAAAAAATTGAATCTATCAACTTTTTTCCAATATCAGATTGTAAAGATGATCTCAATTCAATGGAATGAAAAGTCTATTCTCTCCACCCTGCCCTGTGGATTGAATGAAAGATTTGGTTTGAGATTCTCAGGTTGGATAGTACAATGACAGAAACATTATGACTATAGCAACCAAGATGATGACAACAGTTTGATCATGTTATTGTATCATAATATTTTGTGTCTTGATTATTTCATTTTTGCTTGCTGGGAATCTGAAACCTCCAAGCAGTAAGACTGCAAACAATTGAGCTGTCATGAAAATCAACTATTTGCCAAAAAATGTACAGCCATGTGTCAACTTGCAACCGATTATGTTCTGGTAGTATGAATGCACCTCAGCCATAATAGGATGCAGTGAGATATACTTACTGCACCATGTAGAGATGACACATACATAATTACTCAAACCTTTTTATTGTACAGATGTCTCTCCTTTTCACTTTCTCCAGAGAAAGGAACAAATGTCATTCATTACATTTCTTCCACTAGTCATTAGTTCAACCCAGTTAAGTGTCTGCTCTTTTACCTTCTTGTCGCCTTCCCTGTCTGAAGAACTTGAAACAAACATGAAATATACACTGCGTTCTCTTTTACAAACTAACAATAATAAGACAAAATTTTTCATCTTTTGCATTGAGTTATTGTTATATATATATGTGTGTGTGTGTGTGTAAACGACATTAGTCAACGTGTAATTGGACTGCATTTTAGATATTTCAAACATTATATATAATGGTAAGACAGTCTATATTGGAAACTGTCAACATCAACATATTCTTCAGTATCTAAATTGATCTAGCTGGCTATGTATGTATTTTTCGTACAGGCAGTATCAGTGGAAAAAGAGGGCTAAAAATTTAAACATTCACTCTTTGCCTAAAAAAACACATTTTTCATGGGGGGAAAGGTTCCTCCCCATAATAGGTTTTTTAGTGAGGAGGGATCTAATTTGCAATATAAGTTAATGCTAAATTAGTCCCTTAGATTGTGTCTGGCAGAATTCATGCTTGTTTCTTTGAAATTCAGACTTAATAGTGATTACTGCCCCATAAAAGGCTAGAGAAGTAACTTATTTATTACCATTTTTCTATTTTTAATTGATCATCCCCAACATAGCATGCTGCCAAAAGACATGGGTCATGAGACAATTTCTGTTGAGCGATTAACCAGGCTTGTTTTTGTTTATTTTTTTACTTATCTTTATTTTTCAAAATGTAAATTCCAAGAGGGGACTCATTACATTTTATAAAAAAAAGTTGCTTTTTTTTCAAAATGGGGTCCAGTTATTGTTTTCTTTATTTCATATCTATAATTTGTGTGTGTGTGTCTCTGTGTGTGCGTGCGTGTATGTGTACGCATTTTAAATGTAAATGTAATAAAGATAAGATACTGTATATTCTGGTTTTTAAGATGGACATTTAATGAAGAAAAAACATGCAAGTATTATATTGCATCCAATGCACAGGTATTATGACTAGAGGGCCAGCTAACAAAGCTCAATATAGACAGGTATAGGGCTTGGATGAGTTGCAGTGTGCAGTAGTCTTCAAAATATCCTTGAAACCATACGTCCTGCAATTCAACAAAAAGAATTATACACCAAGTTTTACCTCAAGAAGAAAAGCCATAATGCAGTTAACAGCTCATAGTGTGCACCCATTTTTTATTTTTTTTTTTTTTTTTTTTTTTTTTTTTTTTTCCTTTCATTTACCCTCTCTGTTATTGGCCTAAAAAGATAATTTCAGTCTAATCATGATACCAACAAAGATTTGGATTTTCTGTTGTTTGGCCAGATATTTGTACAGCCACTAACCCTCACTACCCCATTTGAGTATTTTTTTTTTTTTTTTTTTTTTTTTGTAATGACAATAGATCCATGAAATACCCTCACCTGCCCCAACCCTATCTTATTATTTTCCTACCATGTTAGACAGCATTTCTTTATGATTTGATGGCTGTTTATCAGTCCTACTTTTTGGAGGGGACTTCACCCCCACCAACTACACGAGATGGAAGAGATTTGAAACATCATTTTACCAGTTGACAGCAACACATAAAGCTCATATATCTAGTTTAATCTTGTTTGGTATTCCATCTTTGAGTTTCAACTTACTTGGGTTATCAGAGTCAAAGAAACTTTTTGTCAGATTTGCATTGAAATCTTATTCTCCTTTTACCACATGATGTGAACTGGCTCTCTGTCTCAACAATGAGTAGTATTGATATTGTAGGGGTACCCATATGAATAAGTCATATATGTGTGTGTGTGTATGTATAATATATATATATATATATATATATATATATATATATATATATATATTTGTGAGGAGGGGAGTTTGTGGGGGAGTTTGTATGCACATCTACACATGCAACATGAGAGATGTGTATATACCCATGTATACATTTATGCATATAGAGCTCATGTATGATTTTTGTGGGCGTGTCAATGTCTTACGGGTGCCGTATGAATGTCATATGAGCAGGTGTGTGTGTGTGTGGAGGGGAGTTTGTGAGTGAGTAGGTATTCACATTGTGTATATACTCACACAAAATGAGAGATGTGAGTATATCCATGTATACATCTATGCATAGAGAGCCCATGGTATGATTTTGTGGGTTTTAACATTATCTTTTTACATACTTGCTCACAACCTATGATAGTTGTGTGTGATCATGTATGCATGTTATGATTAAATGTCTGACTTATATACAAACAACATATAAGAGATGTATGTATACCCACATCTGATTTGTGGGTGTGAATGTTATGTATGTATGTATGTCAGTACATATGTACACATAACCATTGTTGTAGTGCAGAAAAAATTGAATGAGAGGAAGCAGGGCTGTCTGCTCTAACAAGAAGAATGATCCAATGAGCAAAGCCTGCATAATAACAAGAGAATACCATTCCTCTCTCAAACAAATTAAGGGAACACCTCTGCTACAGCACTACAGCATTTTTTCTCAGAATTTCATGGATTTAGTTTTCCACTTAATCACTGTTTTTGAATCTGGTCTATAGGACCCCATTTTTGGGTGTGATTTTCAGATGTTTTAAGTCTTATCTTATTTGTCAAAAGAAATATATGGTATATGGATATGCTTTGCATTTTATATGTGGATATAATTCTTCTCTTTGCTGCCTAAGACATGTTATTCAAACATTTGATTATATATAACAGTTAAAATCATGTTGAATGTGTGAGGATCATCAGAACTCCTTGTAACTAGCCACTCTTTGTATAAAAGACTTGGCTCAATTCCTCCTTACCTCTTGCAGAAAAGCAAGATGTAATTCATTCTTCAGTAAATCATTGGACATTGGTAGCATTTGAGCAACAGTTATCTCCTCTTTATTTCCTTTTTTTTTTTTTTCTTTTCTTTTTTCTTTTTCTTTTTCCCCAAATAAGAAAGGAAAGCTCAGCTGACCACACACAGCTTTTACTGATTGGGTCACCTGAAGCTCTATGCTTGGCTGGGCAAGGAGAGTTCTTGAACAATATTTCAAGTAGCAGTTTGAACAATATCTCTGTCCATTGGCCAACCCTCTGGGAAGCATGCTTGGGTTATTAAAAGGTCAAGTCTATTTCAATACTGGCTTCACATTAGTGGAAACTGACAAAGGAAACTGAAGCTGCCATTATCAAAGAAATCTTATCCCAATCTCTTTCTGATGAATGGCTTTGTTTTCTGAATTGTTTCACTGAATAGACCATTTTCCCCTGAGGCATTTGTGGTTTTTTATACAAGTTTTTATTAATAAATATCTATTCTGTAAAATAAATTCTTTCTCCGTTGGCTTTGGACATGACACCTTCAGAAAACTAGAGCACTACTACTCATATGCTCTATTATGATGAGGATACTCATCTAAATAACTCATGGAATAATGACAATGACTCATTTCTGAGAATCTTTTTCTTTCCTTTTTGAGTATTTCATTTCAAAAAGTAATGAATAAGGAAGGGGTTAAGAAAATGTTGGTTGATAAAAAAAAATTTTTTAATTTCCCCGCCTGACCCTCAGACTTAGTTTTAACACATTAGGATGAAAGTGTCTTTGCATAAAATGCAATATTTTTTTACTGAGGAAGCCATTCCTTTGAATGACAGATAATGCTATTAAATGGTTGTTATCAAAATCAGCACTTCTGAAACACTTAATCTAAAATGAATTTCTAAAATTTTAAAATAGATTTCACATTAATTTCTATAATGTAAAGTTGCTTATAACAATGATATTTAATTTTCATATTTTCTGCTTGATGTTATCAAATGGTTATTGTTATTAAAAACAAAAGCGTATCCCAAACTGATCACAATGAACAGCTTCCCCTGGATCATTAGCATCCCCATAATCGATTATTGATGGGATTGTGTACATAGGTATATTAATAAATCCAAACCAAATGAAAAAAAAGCATTTGCACAACAGATATTTATTTTTCAACATGATCTTCATCAACATACTTGACTCGATGTATTCTCTGTAGATCACATAAATCAAACTCTATGGAGTAAAAATTTCTGATCCAACCTAAACTAGTAGCTGTGTAAGGCTACAGACTTGGTGATTGATTTAAAATTTTTAATGAAATTGAACGAAATAGCTACCAAATCTTTTCACATGCTAACTGACAGATGAGATTGATGGGTTTCTACTTACATAATGATAAGTATTTTATTCTGACAGTATATTACTAAGAGAATGTAAGTTTTGAACAAGAGTGTGAAAGCGTAAATTATAATGGTAAATCATAAATGGGGTATTTCTCCTAAGCATGAGTGTAAAATATTTATTGAATGTAGAATACAGGTATGCCAAACTTTTTGAAAGTTTGCTTCACAACACTTTTTTGGTTTTACCAAAAATTAGCATTTACCTTGTAGTAAGCCATTATAGAGACAGTGCACACCCTCTTCATTTCACTACTGCATCCCAATTTTTGTACCTCCCCCGACCTGCCAACTTAGCCTAGAATATGATCATTACAATTTTTTTGTCTGATAACTTTCTTCACTTTACAGCTTACAAACATTCTTTTGGATAGTGAGAGAAACCTGTTCACATAAATTGATCATTTATTTGATATAAATGTTAAACTTGTGAAAACCAGCAAAATATGGATATCCCCCCCTCCCCCAAAAATTGCCCTAAACCAATTTAATGTTTTCTTTGTTTTCTTTCAGGAAAGAAGCGACAAAACTGAATGAAATGATGGTGTCATTGAACAGCATTCAGGGACGTCACGAAAAATACAAACTTCTTCAAGAGCAAATCACTCACTCCACCATCCAAAGAGTGTTTCCATGGCTGCCAAAAAACAACACCCTCCCGAACTATTTCCTTTATCACCACACTGGAACCCCTACTATGGGACCAATGCGATCACCTGCCAAGTATAGCCACAGTAACATTGTATTTATGGTCAATCCACACAAGTCTGGAATGTCACTAATGAACTGCTTGCAGAGTATAGCTACAAATTATTCGCTTTCAATGTCTCCCGTAATGTCTAGTCGTAACAGAATGGCTTGGGAAATGATAGAAGGACGGGAGCGCCTTCTCCAAGATCGGATTAAAGTTCACAGAGGAAGTTACACATTTGGAATGTGTGAGAATTTGAATAGTACCTGTTCTTATTTTCTTCTGCTTCAAGATCCACTGGAACGGGCTCTATCCACTTACCATTATTGTAAAGAAGCCATAGGCGATGAACTGTGTAGTGCTGTCAATGCCAACAAAGTCTCCGTCCATGAGTGGATCGTTCAGCAAGGGAGCTTACTCTTCCGACAGCTTCTCTTTCATCAGAGTTTCTGTGATCTCGAAATAAATGGTACTGCCCTGGAAGGCAGCTATTTAATCAACCGCCAGAACCTTCCTTGCTGGTATAAACAGAAACTGCATTTTGACACATTATCACCGCCAGATCTCATGGAAGCTGTCAATTATGTTGTAGAAAATCTAGATAAATGGTTTGCTGTTTTGGGGCATGCTGAAGAATTCTCAGCCTCAGTGAAAATGTTTGAGCATGTATACCAATTGCCATTCTCAAAATGCCATGATTTTCCCAAACCAGCTCAGGAGGACATGGTTAATGATAACAGAGCCTACAGAGGTGACCGTGAAAAACGCAGTATACACAAAGAGGATGCATTCCTTCTGCAGCAAAACTCTTTTGTGAAAAAAGCTTTGCAAGCTGACTACAGAATCTATAACAAGGCCAAAAAACTGTTCAAAATTCAAAGACAAGTTTTATTTAATCAGCTTGGACATTAAGGTGATACTAAAAAGCTGTATCAAATGTGATGGAAACGTTTTTAAAAAAAACTGCTTGTGTAGCATTTTACACATGAATTCACACAGGAACATTATATATAATATATATAAATATGTGTGTGTATATGTAAATAAACAAACATTGCAAATATGTATAAAGTATTTAACAATTTTACGTGTTTTTCTGCATTTTTCTTAACCTTTTTGAGACCCCTGGGACATATATATCCCAAGGTTGCTATGACTGCTTGGATATATATACAGGGTGGATTCGAATGAACTTCCTATTAGAAATTATATAACTTTTGTAAATATTGCTCTTTTTTTGTGAAACAAATTCAGTCCTAAGTAAAATTGGTCTGACTACAATCGACCAATAAATAATAATAAAGTTATCACCAATTTTCAATAGGAAGTTTTTTTTCACCTACACTGTATGTCCTGTAGATCTTTTAGAAGTCAACTGCAGCATTTTAATTCGGGCATTAAGCAACTTAATAGGTCAGTCTTGAAAAGGTTCAGTCATGGAATTCTTCTTTAACACGTAGACATTTACTAAGCTTAGCCTGATTTGGTACAATAGTAGGAAACCCAGTGATTATTGAATCTGCTATCAATGGATTATGAGATAAACCTCCTAACCATCACATTATGGTAGGTGCCTAAAATAGTTGACTGTTTTACTTTGGTGACAACAAGAGGCGTATTGATGGAAAATACTGCGGGAAGAAAAATATTCTTGAAATTTTACTAGAAAATAGATTTAACATTATTTTTGAACATTTAAAATAATGTAAATTAATTCAAGCATTAAGCAACTAGGTTAGTCTTGGAAGGGTTCAATCATGGAAATTTTTTTGAAGCAACTTATGCTGGGGAGCCATGTTTATATAACTGTTTTGTTTTTTGTAATGCACACTTACACGCATATATATATATATATGTATACAGGAGGCCTATTGTATTTGATGAAGATATCTGCTTATGTCTCTGGAGTTCAAGTGGTTTCTTCACAAAAGAATTCAAGGGTATCGTTACATAAAGAATTATTCAGTAGCATTTTGGACTAGATTGATTTCTGCCAACAGATAATTTAAACTCAGTAATTTTCTTTCCTGCTAAAATATAATGAAAAATATATTGGTTTACAGCCAGAATCTGTTACCTGTCAACTCAGTTAAAAGTTCAAGATGTGTGAGTACCTCTTTTTAAAAAGTAACGGAAAAGATTTTGGTATAAAGATGCTTAGTAAATATCTATAAACTGATAATCAGGTATAGAACAATCCTCAACTCCAAGTGCCAATATTTTTCCTCTATATCTTGTTGACTTCAAATTAAAGGAGAGTGCAGCAGATGAAACAATTTGTTAAAAATAACAAAGATTAGGATGCTAGTCTGAAAGTTTCATTGAATTGTAAAAACTTATCTTGGGAATATTGTTACTTTTTAAATGAAAGATAAGTCCTGAATAAAAGCAACTGTCCTTTTTTTCTTTCTGTCAGCCCAATTTATTATTTATTCCTGTAGACCCCTTGAAGTTAGAGCCACAGCCACTCAGCTGTGGTTTCAGTTACAAGTAGGGTATTTTATAGGGTGGAGTTGCTAGTCCCACACCCAACCCTTCTCCTTTACCAGGGTTTTGGACCAGTTATGGTATCAGCCTAGCTTCATTTTTTTTTTTTTTTTTTTTTGGTCAGAGTAACTTTCTCTTAGATTGTCCACCTTACAGGGCTATTCACCCAAAGCTGGGAGGAGAAGTCAATTCATGCTTTTCCAAAGGACACGAATGCAAAATGAATGCATATGGCCTCAGTTGAAACTTGAACAATTCTGTTGCCCATGCTGGTAACTGTTGTGCCACTCCACACCTCCGCTGCCCTTGACTTTTAGTCTCAGATTGCTTGAAGAATGTATTAGCAATAAAGAATCTTGAAATTTGAGGCAAGAGAAAAAGGTGAAGATTCTAAACTGAAATGATGTTTAGTGAAAATCAATAAGCTGATGGTATGATTAAGAACAAGATCTTAACTCTGAATGTCAATGTTTTTTCTTACCTCTGTGCCTTCATAACCTTCAAAATGCAGAAGTGACAAAGAATAACTCGATTAGAAGATTTAAAATAGCACCAGTGATCTTCACTCTGGACTTTGTCCCTCTGGACTTCGTCCCTCTGCACTAAATGAGAAGGATCAAGATATTCATTTTATGCCCGGAGTCACTGTAACTATGTTTGAATTCTGGATAGGCCTAAAGTTGGCTTTTCTTGGAAAATGTTTATAGATTCTGTGCAAATGTTTTTTGTCCCTGTTTTGTTTTTGTTTTTTTGTTGTTTTTTTTTCCCCCAAGAATTTAGATACAAAATATTTTGACTCGGACATGATAATACTGAGATGGCTGTCCTGAAATTGGATTTAGAGGGTGTTTTAGCAGGTAGTTGAATGGTGTTGGGCTTTTTATTTGACAAAAGATCTTTTCAATAACTGGACTTCCCAAAATTGAAGTGCTTGATTGAGCTGATAGCAATTTCCATAAAAGAAAAGATTAGATGATCCTTATATAACTGGTTATGCAGAGCATAAAAGGAAGAGACACCCAGCAAACAACTCCATGTATACAAAGATTCAGCAGACACCATTAGGCACCCCATCATGTTTAGCAAACTAGTCTCACTGACCATTACTGATGTTGTGAGTTTGATCTTCATTTAGTGGCACCTACTTATGGTCTTGTGCCATACTGAGCTCAACTTAGTAAATATTGATAGCAAACTCTTCCTTTCTGCCAGTCTCTTCATCTCTATTTACAGAACAGACCTATTATAATGCTGATGTGAAGATAAATACTTTTTAAATTAGTTAAGATCCTTTGGTCATGTCAGTAACCCTACTTTAAAATTCTTTTAAAAAATACCCAAAATCTTTGTCATCATCATCATCATCATCAGTCATTCAATGTTCGTCGTTGGACATTGACCTTTCCCAGTATTCGCCGCACTTCTCTATCATGGGCATCGCGGAGCTAGTACTTTCTGAATTTGTCTAGCTCATCTCTCCATCTAATATTCTGCTGGCCTCGGTTCCATATGTGATCTCGGGGTATCCATGTCGCTATGTCCATTGGTTGTCTGCCATTTGTGCAACATGGCCAGCCCACTGCCATTTGAGCTTTTTAATGGATTCTATGATATCCCTGACTCTTGTCTTTTCCTGGATGTACTGTGCTGTCTTTTGGTCTCTCCATGTGACGCCGAGCATAATTTTCTCGTGCGCATTGCATAGTTCTCGATCAGCAGATCTGTCTCTTGGTTAGGTTCCATGTTTCAGCTCCATAAGTGACTATTGGGAGGATGCATTGGTTATACACCTTTCTTTTTAGGATTAATGGGGTGCCATACATTAAATCATGTGCAAGTTGATGAGAACATGTTTGTAACTCTGAGTGGAGGCTTTGCTATTATTCCCAGAATTATTCAGACTAGTATTTTCATCTTCGTTTTTATCACTACGCTTCGGCCAGTGTATTCTTGTATATGTTGCACCTAGTAATGAGTGTCATCTCTGTACTCTCTCCCATCTTTTTCTGAATTTCTCCACCCACTCTTTTCAATTGTTCCACAGTTCCAAGTTGTAAGGATTTGGGTTAACACCATAAAATGACTTGGAGGTTAAAACGTTTTGGATGACCCTCAAATATTATCAAATAAAACATACGCATTAGGAAGGCTAGAAAATAAATTGACTGAAAAACTGTGATACAAATAACAAAGATGAGGATACTAGTTCAATTAATTTGTTGACTACTGACTTGAATATGTGCAATATGAAGTTGCATGGAAAGTACCCAGCCATTTAGTATTGATGAAAACGTAGCTTACATAGGGCAATGGCATCTTAGTCCACAGTCAAAGTACTCTCCTAGGGACCTCACACACTAATCTCTGTATCCCCTCCACTTTTCAAAACTCTTTGTCAAGTCTTATTTCAGGATCACCATCAGCTGCCTCATCACATTTTCCTTAATCTTGTCCAGTCTTAAATTTCCTTCCAATGGCAAAAAGCCAGAAGTTGCGAGAGTTAAATCCAGACGGAGAGGGGTGGGGTAACTAACCTGGGTGATGTGATGTTTTGTAAAAATCCCTGCTCAAGATAAGAAGAATGAGTAGACTCAGTCATTGTGAATGCAAGTCATACAGTACACAATCTCACTCAATGGCACATCACCGCAGACTTGATAACCCCATGGGAGAGTGTCTGCTCATACATGTACAGTAAGGTTCTCTCTGGTTGTCAAATTACATAGAGGCCTTGGAATTGGTTCTTGAGAGATTCAAAATGGCTGGATACTTTCTGGAAAAACCTCATATGCTACTATTAAGCAACATTTGGTTTCTTTATATATTTATTAATTGTAATAAATTATATTGAGTTTATTAATAATTGTTATCAATATGTTGATAATGTACATCAAGTAAGAATTCAATTTCATTAAATGAAATGAAAACAGAAATTGCAGCTGTGTGGAACTAGTTCCATAATTTTGGTTCTTTTGTCAAAATAACATTGCATGCTGGGAATTGAATTGAACTACAGAGTTTTTCAGGACACCAGAAATAAATCTGTGGCATCCATGTTTATGTAATGATCTCGCGTGATCAAATTTAGCAAGGTTACTGCAACCACGTAATGTATTTTAGGGTTCATTCCACACAGATAATTATAGTCTGTTGGATTGCCAACTAACAACTGCTGTAGGCATGACTGTGTACATATGTGGTTGTGTAGCTGTAATATGTGTTATGGATGTAGATGGCTGTGTGTAGATGTTAGTAGTTGCCTTTCTATGTATTGGGGTGTGTGTATATGTATATATGCATCGCTCTAAATAATAGTATTTATACACACACATATGTATGTTTTTTATATATATATATATATATATATATATATACATGAATAAATTCATGTATGTACTTTATATATACATGAATAAATTCATGTATGTACTTTATATATACATGAATACATCAATGTACGAATTGTAAGTATATAAACGTATTCACAACTCATGTCATTATAGATTTAAATATTCTAACACCCGGTGCACTCCTAAAGTGCCCGGGATAAATCAATCTCCTAACAATGTCTTGTAAGATCTGCATTCTAATCAACACTACGCAATTCATGTGTGTATATATATAAATATATATTGGTGTGTATGTGTTTAAATACATAATGTTGCATATATATGAATGTGTCTAAATAGATGTTTGCATATATGTGTGTGCATCCACACACATGTATATATATATATATATATATATATAAATGGTGGCTAAGATAGTTGGAAATTTTCTACTGGCATCAGTGATAAGTGTTAGAGCACAAGTTAAAGACAGGATTTTGAATCTTTCTAATTCTATTAACTCTTTTGCAGGTCTAAATTAATTTTAGAATTTATATCACTACCCTTTTGCCAATGTATTCTTGTGTGTGTTGCACTTGGTAATCTTCAAGAGTTATTCCCCACATCTGACCCTAACAGACATTATATGCCCTCATATATATACACACAACACACACACACACACACTTAAAGAAGAGAGAAGCTCAGGACTACATAATGATTACTAGCATAGAAAATGAAGTTATCAAAATGAGTTGAAATTTTGATCACAGCTACTTATGGTCCCTTTGCGTAGATATCCCTGAGAATATCTTTCTTTGCGTATTCTTTGCCTAAACAACAGATATCTCAACAAAATGTCTTATAACTGCCATGCCGTAATGATTGACAGAGAAAAGAATGGATGAGTGAGATCTTAAAAAAACCACTCTCCCATTGTCTACTTCGACTACTCAGGCAGTAGCAGCAAAAAGCTGATACTCCTATAGTTAACCTTGACAGAAGCCAATATGTGTGTGTGTTTATGGATCTGCACGTATTGCTATGAACCATTCGTGTGTGTGTGTGTGTGTGTGTGTACATCTGCTCATTTTGCTATGTTCTATTCTTATGTGTTTATGTGTCTGTACATATTTCTATAAATGATTCACATAAATATATATGGCTTCTATCATGATCACCATCATGATCAGCATCATTTCTTGGCACGTTGTCTTTCCCCAAGCAATTGCAGGATGACTGAGTCACTTGATCAGTCTTCCTCTGTATTTGCTTTAAGGTCTTATTATTTTCTTTTAGTTCTCTTTTCTCTTTCCTTTTTCTTTTTTTCTTCTCTTTTTCCCATTTATTATTTCCTTTTTCTTTTTTCTCTTCCATCTTTGTGCTTTCTCTTATTCTCAATCCCCTCCTTCTCTTCCTTCTTTCTGTCATTTTCTATTATTTGTTTTTCTTTCTCCTCTTTATTTTCTTCCTCTTTCTCTCTCTCTCTCTCTCTCTCTCTCTCTCTCTCTCTCTCTCTCTCTCTCTCTCTCTCTCTCATTGCAATATCAAAGGCATTTAAACATTTTGTAGCTGCTTCTATTTGCACATTCTGAGTCGGTGGAACACTATCTAATTCTAATCTATCTAATGCTAAAATTCTCATTCTCTTAGTCTGTTTATGACCTCTACTGAGCTAAAGGGTGCATTGGAACTACTTATATATGTATATATATAAATATATTGGATTAAGATATCCCTGAAAATGAGTTAACTTGAAGTACATTTAGAAAATACTAGTAATTTGCAAATTAATGATGATCGCTCGGGGTCAGCATCCACGCTTACCTCTATTATAATGAACCAATTCGTCAGCTTGCTCTACTTTTCTCTAAAAGGGTGCCTCAGTGGATCAGAGGATTGCCAAGTTTTCATTAAAATTCATGTAGGAGTATGCGTTGGAATTCTCTAGAACAAGCTTGATTCTGAACCCTCTGTACTAACATATACAGCATAGATATTTACTTAGCTCAACTTAGACTGGCAGGAGACTTGGGGGAGAAAATGCAGGATTTAAGATTGTGTGAACAACATTCCACCAATTCAGAAGAGCATTCTTGCCTTGAGAATCAGTATTCAAAATATCGGCTTTAGCACCAAATATTGGAGAGATCAACAACTGTCTCAGCCATCAGACGGGTTTTCTAATGTAGAGGGAGTTATGAAATAGCACGCTTAATGGAAGCTCTTCTAAACCAAATTTTTTCAATTTATTAAACAATATTTTGTATTTATTGTAATGAATATGATTCATAAATTGTTCCCTTTTTAAAGGTTAATCTTATTTTCAAGGATGTTGTTATGTAATGACAAAACATTTTCAAACAGATTTTGGCATTTGTTTTTTCTTTTCCCTCTCTTCACTTTCTCTTGTTTCACTTACTTTCCTCATCTTTGCTTACAGCTCGATTTCATTTTCTTTCCTCTTCACTTTCTCCTTTATTTAATTTTCTCTCTTCATTTTCTCTTCCATTTGACTAGCTTTTCTTTTCTTCCTGCATTTCACAAGCTTTTCTCTTCATCACTTTCTTCCTGTTTACTGACTCCATTTCAGTTCATTACTTCTTCAATTTTCCTCCAGTTCTTGTACCCCTTAGTTATACCCTTTCCCAACTCTTCCTTATGGTCCACCTGCTGCTGTCTGTATTTTTGTTCGCATAGGACTATTCTGAGGACACGGCTACTTAACAACCACATGGAATTTTAGAAGAGAAACTGCTTTGAATCAAATCTCTCTTTTAGTTTCCAATGAAGCTTCAAGAAGAGAAAGGGATTTGCAAAGTTCAACCACTGGACTATCGAAAATCGATTAGTTTCGATTTGCAAAGAAGCAGACCTTTCTTTTTTCACACTTGATTTCTGTTAAAAGAGAGGATTTTAGAATTTTAATACATGAACAAAATATTTGAGCTATAGCAACATGAAATGTAAGATTATAATTCATCTACTTGATTATTTATTTACAAAATTGAAAAATATGTGAACCATAACAATACAAAATGTAATTTGTCTGCATAACTTGCATTGCCCATTTTTTTATATAAATAAATGTAACTATATGAGTTAGCTATGATTGGAATGAATTGCTCCAAAAAGACCTTGTACCTTTGTTACAGCAATGTAGCTGCAGAAAATAGTTACTATCACCCAAATCACCCACAGAAAGTATTCTTTCAATCACCTAAAATAGCACAATTTTATCTTTTTGAATAGCCGCAAAAATGTAAACAAATAGACACATACAGGATGCAAAATGAAATTTTATTCTCCCAAAATTCTGAAGTTTATTTGAATTGTTTCTTATGTCTGTTGTAGTGCTCTGTCATATACTGTTTCTTGTTTTTATGCCAGGCTCTAAATAGGACAGATTTCTGCTGAAAAGATAATATTTTGCTTCAAGTTATTTTGGAATAATACTTTTACCGGAAAATGATTTTGAACTAGTTTTTCAACAAAAAAATAATAATTTCTTTTCAAATAATCTTTCGTTTCTGTGGAGAAATGAATCTTTTCTTTTAAAAAAAGTGAAATATAAAAAAATATGTAAAAATGAATCAGTATTAAAAATGAAAAAAGTTACTCCCTGCTTGTATCAAAATATACATTTCTCCCAACCACGTGAGACAAAAACAAAACCCTTTTGACTTTTATAAACTTTAATTACTAAACCAATGCATTGATACGTTAATCCAAGATGATAATAGTTTATTCAGTCATCATCATCATCAGTCTCTCAACGTCCGTTGTTGGATATGGACCTTTCCCATGGACCCTCTCTATTGTAGACATCGCGGAGCCAGTACTTTCTGAATTTGTCTAGCTTGTCTCTCCATGTAATTCTCTGCTGGCCTCGGCTGCACATGTGATCTCTGGGGATCCATGTTATGAGTCGCAATGTCCATCGGTTGTCTGTCATTCATGCAACATGTTCAGCCCATTGCCATTTGAGTTTATTTAATAGATTCTATGATGTCCCTGACTCCTGTCTTGATGTATCATGTTGACTTGTGGTCTCTTCACATGAGGTTCAGCATAATTCTTTCGTGTGCTCGTTGCATGCTTCTCAGTTTGTGGGTTTGTCTCTTGGTTAGGTTCCATGTTTCAGCTCAATAAGTGACTATTGGGAGGACGCATTGGTTGTATACCCTTCTTTTTAAGATTAAGAGGATCTTCTTATTTTTGAAGGTTGAGCTTACTCTGCCAAAGGCTTGCCATCCTAGGGTGATTCTTTGCTTGATTTCTTTTTCTTTTGAGGGTTTCATGGAAATTTGTAGTCCTAGGTAGATGTAGTCATCTACTTTCTCCAGTTCTGTGTCCTTGATTTTGATCTTTGTGTTCTTATTTCTGATGTGGTTATATTGCGGAAGTTCATGTGTAGGCCGACTTTCTTGCTCTCATCATTTAGTTCATCTAGCATTAGTTGGAGGTTGTCTTGGTTCTCTGCCAATCTGATGTTGTTCAGATATTCACCGTCTATATTGATTCCTTTATTCTGCCTGTGTAGTCTTCTGAAGATCATCTCAAGGCAGACTGTGAAGGGTTTGGGTGAGCTGGTATCACCTTGTCTTAACCCCTTATTTTTAGCTGAAAAGGCTCCAAGTCTTCATGTAGCCTGATAAAGGAGCTGCTGTGATTGTATATACGTTGCAGCACTTCAACATGATTTGGATCTACACCTTGTAGAGTGATGGCCTCCATGACCTCAGGGATTTCCACTGAGTCAAAGGCCTTTTTGAAGTCAATAAATGCTACAGCAAGTAATAGCCTACATTCTGCTGCTTTTTCTTTCCGTTGATTTATAGAATGCAGGTGGTCCATGGTCAAGTAGCTTCTTCTAAAGCCTACTGGTTTTCATTTGGTGTTTTTGTGATTCGGTTGGTGATGATTTTCGTGGAAAGTTTGTATGTGCAGTTGAGGAGGCTTATAGGTCTGTAGCTGTTGAGATCTTTTGGGTTTCCTTTTTTTATATAAAAGCATTATGATTGCATTGTTCCAATCATCTGGGACTTCACTCTGTTTTAGGCACAAGTTGAATAGGATGGCCAGTTTCCTAGTAATGATCTTACCTGTTTTTTCCGAGTAGGTTGATGGTGATGTTGTTTGGTCCAGGGGCCTTTCCTTTCTTTGTCTGTTTGATGGCTTGTTTTACCACCCACAGGGTTACTTCTGGGAAATCATCAAGTTGATTGCTTGCGTCTTGTATATCCTGTTTATTGTTTTATTGTCCTTGTCTGGATGAATAGAGTTTTCGGTGAAATTCTTTGGCACGTTCAGCAATCTATAAAGATTAATGAGATTGATCCAATGGGTAAATCCAAGATGAAGTAGTCCATTCAATATATCATGAGGCATAGTTGTCTGCTGGAAGTCCCATCGTAGTAGTCGTAATAGCTGTAACAATTTTATTTACATATTAACACAAGATCTGGAATGCTTTTCCTCTTTCACTATCCTGTCCTAAAAAGCCTTTACACTATATATCTATTTAAAAAAATATGAGAAAATATATAATGATAATTAAAATAATGAAAATCAGAAATGATAATGATAATTGCAACAATAATAATAATGACTATGATAATGATAATAATGATAATCAACTTGAATTTCAAAATATATTAACACTCTAACCCTCTTTGAATATAATTTGATAATCAAACACTCTCTCAAATTAACTCAACCAGTCCCAAATCTAAAACAAATGAGTAATCTTTTTCAATAAAGCCTCTTTTTCAAACTAAACTTTACCAACTGAAAAAGCGCTAACACCCTTTTATATAGTGAGCATTTTTTCAGAAGTAGTAGGCAGTGTGACAATTGCGACACCAGCATCAAACTCAGTCGCCTATTTACATACACTCTTCCTTTGATATCGAGCATTTTTCATGCATAGACAACTCAACTCTAAAAAATGATGATAATAATACATATATCAAGGTCAGTCCAAAAAGTATCCAGCCATTTAATACTGATTAAAAAATAGCCTACCTATGGCAATGATGGCTCTTTAGTGTTTTGTCTTAACTAACTGTCCCCACCACACAATAGCTCCAAAGGCTCTCTGTCTTTCTACTTTACATCTCCATAAGTTCTAAATGAATTTCAACAAATATTTGTGGAAGGATGAGAAATAGGCAATAGAAGAAGTAATTAAATTTTGAAGTGGATCCATCAATATTTACCTCCCATGTTATAGCTATCAGTCCATACTGGTTTTTCATTTTAAATCATGGGTTTATGATATTTGATTGTAAATAGCTCTGAATGACTTGCATATGGTTCTAATGTAAACTTTACTCGGTATAAAATTTCTTTTCCAAAATATACATGTCCACATTTGGTAAAAATTGATTTTACTGTGAACCAGCAAGTGCCACTTACTTTTTTATGATCCTCAGACTATGAATTAACAAAATTTGAAGGGGACTCAGAGGTGCACATGGGGCCTGACTCAGCTCCTAAGGTAATAGACCAATTGCAACATCAAACTTTTTCCTAATTTGAAAGAGAATTTAATTCAAATATATTCCTTCATTGTTCAACTTGAGAAAAAGGACAAGCACACTATATACACATTCACTCTATTATGTGTTGCTCAATACAAACTTTTTTTAGAAGTTTGATTTCTCTTTGGAGACACCTAAAATACTTTATAATTTATCTATATCTGCATAATACGAAAAATCTGATTGTGTTCATCTGTATGTGACCTCTAAGTACGGTGCTTTGTAGCCTGAGGTACTGGATTAAGGTGCCCCTAGAATGTGCTAACTTGGAGAATTCAAAAAAAAATTGTGGGTCATTTTCACTGCAAAATCATATTGTGAATTCTGCTTTCACTTCCTATTTCTTTCTTTCTTTCACTCTCTTTTTCTCGGTCATTTTCATTCTTTCTCTGTCTTTCACCCTCTCACATTCTTTTTCTTTTACTTCCACTTCTATTTCTTTCCTTTTCTTACAAACTTTTCAAAATATCATAAATTTTTTCTTCAAAACAGCAAATACTACATTGTAGCAACATTTGGCCAGTTGGTCTTATGGACAGCAAAAACATCTCAAAAAAGAAAAAGCACTAGAGATTGGTTGGGAAAGATGATTATTTCAGTTAAATCCAGCTGTTTCTTTTTTTTCTTCAAAATTATCTGGAGCAGCTCATCTCACTATAATTGAAGAAATCTCTACCAAGATACACTGGGATCACTCAACAACTGGCCATTAAAGTTGATATTCTCCAGATATATTGGTCAGCACACAAGGAAGTACAGTGTCAAGGTGAATTTTTTTGAATTTGTAGTTCCCAAATCTAAATGAGAAAAAATTATAGATTATAGATCTTCATCTAAAATTATACATCCAAATGTAGTTATAGAATATCTAAATTTACATTGCAGAAGAGAAGTAACTGAAATACTTTGAAGCTGTAGTTGCGTACAAAGGATGGAAAAATTAATTCACATGATACTTATGACAGGCTGCTCCCCACATCATTAGGTGTAATTTTCAGTTACATATCACCAAAGATGCACCTTCTGAATGGGCACTGCCTGTAGTTTCTGAAGATTTAAGAAAATATGTCAAATACCATTTTCAATATATGATCATCATGGATTTATTATGCTCTGGTAATAATTTTTTTCAGTCACCAGTGTTTTCATGTTTATTAAGCTGGAGAACTCACCAAGTCAAGCATTGTTGAGTTTACACTCTATTTTTCTTTTCTTTTCTTTTTTTCTGTATATATCTCTTTTTCTCTCCCATATCTCACTTTTTCTATCTAATCTCTCTCTCTCTCTTTTCATTTCTATTCATTATTTATACCACTTTCTCTCTGTGTTGGAAGCTCTCTCATTTAACTCTGTATTCAGTTCTTATCATCTTCCTTCTCTAATCTTTGTCCTTATCTTTCTTCTTCAATTCAATATTCCTCTTTTTTTTCTACCCAACTCCCTTTCCTTACTTGTTATGTAATAGTGTTATTCTTTCTTTATCTCTCTTTTCATTTCTCAACTCCCAGACCATTTTTAGAAGGATGTCAGCCATTCTTGAGTTTTCTTGTATTTTTTTTTCTTATCTACTTCTCCTTTCTCTTTCTTATTTTGTATCCATAATCCATTTATTTTTCTTCATTTTTGTGCACCCCACTATACTCATATATCAAAAGGAGATTGTTTTGGAGTGAACGTGGTATTATGGTGATTGAGAAATATTGTAATTGACAAGTGAGATCTCTTGGTGTAAGGAACAATGCTGTTCGTAAGAGTAAAAAAGAGCAAGACCATATTTTACTTCACTCCCTTTCATTGGCCTTTGTACCATATTCTGTTGTGATATATTTTACATTGGAATATATACAATATACAGATCTCAATGCTGCCGTGTTGCTATGGTAACACTGTGATGTCATTTTAGACAATGGATGTTTCTGATCTGTTTCTGAGGCTGTCACAACATTGTGCTTTTTACTGCATTCTTGACTTTTTTTCATATCCATGTTGGTATAATCGAATGGGGAAAAAAAACAATCATGCGCAAACATTTACCCAGATCAGAACAGAGGGAGGGTAGGTGGACCAGTTGCCATGGGTCTACAATTCTGAGGGGGACCTACTCTCCTGGCAGAGACAAAGAAGGAACTCTTTGGTTAAGAATTTGATATTGTAAAGAATGTCAGAGAGAGATCCTTTCTCACAAAATATCAAAATTCATAAAAGATTAACCCAGATCAATTCTGAGTACTGAATGAACATGAATGTACTATTGTATTTACTGTTTCTTCTTACAATGCTGTAAGCTACTGTCTTGCATAAATTTTGAAGGAAATTCCCATTACCCTTTCTTTATAAATTATCATAGTTCTTTTATTCTGTTCTTTTAGTTGAAAGTACATCATGTACACCACAGGTACAAGTTTCTATCCATGTATATATCATATGTACTTAGCACTGATTACAAAAATACTTGGAAGTTGTTTGAAATTGGGCCTATATTTTCCATCTGGCCTTGACCAGCTAACACAGGCCTGCACACAAACATTCAAAACTAACTGTATAAATGTTCTTCATTTTCCCTGACCACATTATACATCACCATCTTTTTCATTTGAATACATGAGTCGTGCAAGTAGCAATATTTTTCTGAATTTCTTAGATGAAGCATTGTCAACTATTGTGCATAGCTGGGAAATATGGGCCCCAGTGCACAAGGTTTCCCAGTGGCGGGGCATTTTATTTTTGTATTCAGCTATTATTTTCAAACAAATCAAAACAAAAATGAAATATTCATAAAATTATGATTTAAAGTCCATTATGGATCAGTAATTTATGTCTATGTAACATGAAAGATCATCGAACAAATTGAAACACATCTATGATTGAATGAATCTGCCAAATTGGAACTTTCCTTGTTTTTTCAGATACAAACTTTTGCATAGTGTCACCAAGTTCCACAGATATTTTAAAGGGTTTTTCCCTGGGATGGGGGCAAATGCTAGAGCTTTGTGCAGCTGCAGTGTTTGCAAAGCCTTATTTCTGCACTATACCTCTCTAATGAGCAACATATTATTCTATCCTTTTTTTTTCTCCTTTTCAAAAGTGTTATTGTTTGTAGATGTGCTTGTGTGTGTGTTGACCCTAATCATAAAACTTGACATTCAGTTCCTGTTCTTTGGGTCAACAAAACACTACACCTACCCACCCGACCACTCTCCCAGCCAGACCTCCCCAGCACACACACACACACACACACACACACACACACCAAACACTCTACCAACCAACCCCCACAACCGACCCAAGGGATGTATTTCTGCCAGTTTGGTATTCTGCTGTCAGCTCTTTAGCAATGTGAATTAGCTAAGTGTCAAAATGGAATGTATGTTGCCCTGGAAAATACTATCAGCCAGGTACACAGACTAGGAGCAGAGAGGCCTCCCTAGTTTTAAATTTTCAGTCCTCACTCCATCTCCACCCCCTTCCAAGAGTCTCACCAAGTGCCTCATTATTCCTCTACCCCAGACAAACAGACTGACAAAATGCTGATTAATTATGTTCTGGTAATAAATTCTCCCAAGTCAGCAAGAGGTTCAGTCTTTCTAGTTTTTCTTCAACGGTGGGACTTAGGAAGTCAACCATTCTTGAATTTCCACTCTCTAAATATTCCTTTTTTTTTATCTTCTCAGCTTCTATCCCTTATTTTTCTTTTTTTTTCTCTTATCCCCTTCTATCTCTCTCTTCCTCCCTCTCCCCCCTCTCTCTCTTGTTTGACTGTTCATTCTCTTTCACCTGCCTTTCTTTGCTCCTCACTCTCTAAGCACTCTATCAGAAGATTGATAATTCTTCAATCTTTCTCATCTTCCTCCTCCTTCTTTGTCCTTATCTTTCTTCCTCTATCTAGTGCTCTTCTTTCTATTTAGTTTCTACCAACTCCTTTTCGTAATTTTTTATCTGACTAGCATCTGCATTAGTTCGTGGCGGGCTGGCAGTGGACATAGATTTACCAGATCTCTCTATCATAGGCATTGCTGAGCCAATATTTTCTGAACTTGTCTAGTTCATCTCACCATCTTATTTTTTTTTTTGCCAGCCACAGTTTCATATATGATCTCTTGGGATTTGTGATGTCCTGTGATCTTTTTGTATGGTTCTCAGTTTGTACACAGCAGAAATGATGGCATTATTTGCATATGGGTGGGTACTTCTGTCTAGGATGGGAGTATCTGTGCTGTCTGCTTGGGGTCTCTAAGAGTCACTCCCCAGTTCTTTTGCCAAGGATTTATGTGTAGTATGCTGATTTGAAAGTGTTACACATATGAAAATATTCTATGTAAGGATACGCATTGTTTTTATATGTGGATTCCTTCTCAATTTTTCTTTTCATTTCTCACTTCTCAATACCACCTTTTAGAGGGAAATCAGCAATTCTAGAAATTGTACTCTTTTCTTTTTTTCTTCATTTGTCAACTCTTTTTCAATCTCTTATCACTTTTATTTCTCTGTAGTACACCTCTCTCTCTCTCCTTTTTCGCTCTCTTATACCTATGTGTAGCTACGCTTTTCACTCTCTCTTATCGCTCTATCAAAAGATAAATGATTATTCTACTCTTATCATACTTCCTTGAAGGGGGGGAGGTTCCTTGTCTTTATCTTTCTCCTTCTATTTGATCATCCTCTCCCTTTCTCTACCCACCCCCTTTCCTGTCTTTTTATTTCTCTCTCTCTATTTTCATTTCTTACCTCTCCAACCAGTTTTAGAAGGAAGTCAGCAACTCTTGATTTTCAACTCTCTTCTTATTCTTAAAAAACCATCAATCAAAACTGCCAAAATAGGTTTCTTCAGTTTTCAAGTTAGTCTGGCTATGAATGTATTATGTGCTCAGGCTTCACCAAGGGAACCAAAGGGCTGAGACTTTCCACATTTACTCCTTATCATAACTAAAAAACGTTTTTTTTTTTTTATCCCCCCCCCTTCTGGTAAATAGGTTTTTAGTAGGGGTGGGGTATAATTTACAAGCAAGTACATGTTAAACTGGTCACTTGTTTATACCCACTTGTTTTTTGAAAATTCAAACTTTTCAGTGATCCAACAAAAGGCGAAAAAAGTAACTTATTTATTGATCACTCCTTGTTCCAATTTTTTGATTGATCAATACCAGTATGCTGCCAAAAGACATAGGTCATTTGATGGTTTCCATTGAGTAACTTACCAGACCGGCTTCTTTTTTTTTTGTCTGCTTCTCTTTTTGAACCCCTTATCTCTCCTTTACTCTTTACTTATTACATGTCTAACCCAGTCTTTCACTATCTTTTTTTTAAATTCATTATCTATTTGTTCATTCAAATTTCTCTCATTACTTTTCTCTCTCTTCACTCAATCAAAAGGTAAACAATTCTTCTCTTTATATACTTTTACTCCTCTTTCTTCCTTTCTTACCTTTCTTTTTCTGTTTGACGACCCTCTTTCATTTCCTGCCCCACTTCCTTTCTTAAAATATTCTTTCTTTCTTCCTTCGCTCTCTTCTCAGCCTCTGCCACACTTTTTCATCTTCATCTTTTTTCTTCTGCATATGTCACCGCCATTAATCTGCAATTTTTCTCATTTTTCTCATAACCTTAACCTCTCTCTCTCTTTCTTCTTTCTAAGGTTCTCATCTCTCTCCAATTTATTCTCTCTTCACTCTTACAGAACTTTCTTATCTTTATTTTACACGCAAGAAGTTTTAATCATTGTATGTGGTTTATTTGGACTGATTTCTTCATTTTGGTTGTTTGTTTTTTTCTCCATAACATTTCAGCTGTGTATCCTTCGGCTTTCCTAGGGTGTCTTCATGCTCTGAAATGTGGCCAGTTCTTGTTCCGTGGGAGTAGGCGGATATCTTCATATATGTCATTTCTGGTGCTTGCATCTTTGTGCCCTTGGGATTGTCACCTCTGAATCACTTCACTGAATTCATGACCTCCCGTTGGAAATATTTGTTTGATTATGCAAATTTTGGTTCATGGCAATTTTTTCTGAAGAGACAAGGATCACGGCTCGATAGTGTCAGTCAGTTTTTCTCTTTCTTTCACATTTCATTCCCTATTCAAATTAATCTTTCTTTTCGTTGCTTATTTCAATCTTTTTTTTCTTATCGAATCCCCTTTGCCTCACAAATGGCCTGACCATTCAATCAAGTATGCAACAGATTCTTTGCTCTTTGAATGTCAGTGGGTGTGTGTGTCTCTCTCTGGGTGTTCTTAGTCACATTTTGGGGGCTACATATTTTTAAATCTGCATGAGGACACCACTTGGTACCATCTAAATATGTTTTTGTTTTTTTTTATTGTTTTTTCAAAAAAGTGCTTTTGAGGTTCTGTATGGTCATTTTGAGACTAACAATGCCCAAATCTTTGGCTAGTATTTTTTTTAGATAATTCTAGATAAAAAATCTTCTTTTTTTTTTTTTGGATGATCTTAGATACTTTTCAAATAATCAGTTCTGTTTCGCACATGGTCTGTGGTGATTCACTTGCGCGAGGTACGAATATTTCCTTGTTTTTAACTCTTGTCATGTTTCATTCATATTCACTTTTTTCTTGATTATACTTACCTCTTTCATACAGGTTTTTTCTTCCTTCCTTCCTTCCTTTCTTTCTTCTCAAACCTTCTTTAATTTCTTTTGTATCTCTGACATCACTTTAATGATTTGAACTAGCTGGACTCATAGAAGTTTCATGGGTGCAGACAACTGATATTATCTCATGTCGATAAACTACCTTTCTTTTCAGCCCTCTTTTATTAAACTACCTAACTTTCTTTTCCCCCTCTCTCATTTCCTACCCTCTTATTAAACTACCTAACCTACTTTTTTATCCTCTCTGTTCCTACCCCATCTAACTTCCTTTTCTCATGTCTTTCTTTCTAAATGAAAGAAGTAATATTTTTAATGAAATGAGTAATATTTGCATGTATCATATTTAATTTATAGTAAAAAAAATAATCAATTCATTTTCATGAAAAATTACTCTGGTTTGCCAAATTGAATCTGGACCAGGATTTTTACAAACCTGTAATTCCATAATGTAACAAAGGAATAAAAAAACCTTTAACATCTGCTTGATTTAAATTTTTGAGTTCAAAATTCTCACTTTCATGATCGGATAGTTTTTGATGAATTGACCAATCATAATGTAACACACAGAGATTGTGACCAGCATATTAATAGTTCAGAGTTTACAGAAGGAGTTGAAGCCAACACAATCTTCCTACCCTTATTTTGCATCATGCTATACGAAGCCAAGTCAACTTCAACTTTCTACTAAATTTCAATCACACAAAATACTACTTGATATTTACTCCAAAACTTAATATTAAACTGGAGACCTTTGGATCTTATGCTATTCCAGCTGATAACAAGAGGTATGCTCATTATTTTTGTTCATGAATGTTTAAATGCATCACAACTGCAGAAAAAAATCAGCATGCAATATCTGTACAGGAGGTATCTAGCCATTTTGAATATCTCATGACCCAGACACTCTCCTAAGGGATAACTCAGACAGTAATGTGATGCCATTTAGAGAGTTTGTGTGCTGCATAACCTTTGCATACACTTTTACCAAGCAAGTCATTGGATAAGCCTGAGGCAGTTTTTTTGGGTAGGAGAACACATCACTTAGGTCTGTCAACTACCCTACTGTCCATTTGACTACTTCGACTTCTGGCTTTTCCCAGAAAGATTTATGTTTGTTACTGAGAGTAAGGAGAATACAGCAAGACATCTGATGGTGATCCTGAAAGATGACATTGCAGACTGTTTTGAAAAGTGGAAGAGACAGTGGTATAAGTATGTGTGGTTCTAAGGGGAGTACTTTTAAGAGAACCTTGGTAATTTTTTCGTTAATATGAGGTGGCTGGATACTTTGCGGAAAGACCTTGTATCAACCTTCTGAAACATCATACACATGATACTATATCCATGTTGAAATACAGAATTATGTCTTACACTCTTCCATCTGAATTTGATTCATGTGTCACAGTCAATCTACTACTCTCGTTATTCTTAATATCCACATTAACATTTTCCTTTTTCATCTGTTTCCCCATTACTTTAACCTCAATCTGTCAGCATCTTCCATACTTGTTCCCCTTCTGCTTCAGTTTTGGAACAAGACAAATCACTTTCAACTTGTTAACTTTTCTCTCATTTAAGAACATTCATTTAAGAAATGTAGTGAAAATAACCAAACTCAAACTGTTCAAGAATTCGTCTGTCTTTTATGCACACTCACAATATACAATAACCATATAAAGAATAGTTTTCTTGATACTTTTTCAGGATCACAATTTGCGATAGAGTAGGTGTTAAACCACTAAGAACATTATTCGATAAATATCTAAAAGAATAGTTTTGTCTTTTGGGGATCATCAATTTGTGATAAAATAGAAGTTATCACTGTAGCACCCCCTATACTTTTACTTACGAATTAAATACAAAACCCTTCTTTTATCTAGATATGGGAAACGTCAAACCACAAAGCAAAATCCTATGTCTCCAACATCTTTATGCTACCCATTCCTCAACCAGAACTACTCTCAGAATTATCCAGAGCCATACTATCCACAAACAGTTCTACTTACCATCCAGAATCACACCATTGAATCACTGATCACAATTTATGATAACCATTTGAGAGAACAGTTTTTTTTTGTTGGTGCTTCATAGAGATTTTAAGTTGTGGTAGAGTAGGTATTATGACCTATGTATGAAAGAATTTGGTGGTGTCATAGTAAAGAATAACAAATAGATTTATCATCACCACATGAATTTATCACTCACTGGAATCAGCATGATGATGTGTTGATATTGTTATCACAATGACCTTCAAGTGGACCAAGTTAGCAAGAATTCCTCTAGTGGTCAGTTAAAAAATCAACCAGAGAATGGTCAGTACACACAAGTGGATTCTAAATGGAGATGTTTGGTTATGATTTGTTGATACATTTTTCCATGTACTATTTTCCTGAAATTAAATAAGTGATGAATAATCAAATGGAATGTATATACCACAAATGTTGTTCATTATGAGAATTCAACCTTTGAATGCACATAGTATTTATCTAAAACTTGAAAACATGCAGAGGGTGCATACCTCTAGCAATACCATTGTCATTGAAAACTGAAAAAGTGCTGACCATGCAATTGCTATGATTGCACCATCACAAAAAGTGCTGAAAATGCCATATGATTGCATAATCATCCAATACATTTTGTTTTTATAACTTCAACAGCAATGACATAATTGCTGACATCATCATGGTGACTTCTGTTATTGCACTACCACACTATACTCCCATTACGATGAAGTCACCATGATGATGTTGTCGCTGTTATTGAACAACACTTCTATTATGATGATGTCCCTGTGATGTCATTCTCTCACCCCAAACCAGTCTAGGGGAAAGATGTTCAAGTGATCCAATTTCAGGCTTTTTTTTTTTTAGAATGTTATAGAAATAACTATCTTCTCCTTTCCCTAACAAAATTAGTAGATACTACATATTATTTTGTACTAGCTGTTTATATAATCTATGATATCACAAGTTAGATCAATTAAACAAATAGGTCTGATTAGTCACTCAATAGAAACCATCACTTTTGGTGGTGTACCATGTTGGGAATGATTAAATAAAAATGAGGAGTGATCAATTGATAAGTTACATCTCTCGCCTTTTGTTAGATAGCCATCACTAAAAAAGCAAACATGAATACTGCCACATACAAACTAAGGGACCAATTTAGCATAAACTCACATTGCAAATTGCCCCCCATGCACACACAAGAAACCTAATTTCAAAATTCAAAATTTTCAACAAACAAAAAAAGTTTTTTCTTAACATGATCCGGAGCTAATGTTTAACTTTTCAGCCCTCTAGCTCCATTGGTGCAGCCTGTATGCATCATATGTACATAGCCAGCCACATCAGCTTAAAAACTGAAGAAATCTGTTGACAGTTTCAAATACATTAACGCCTTCTTTCATCTAATTATCATAGTAACACAAAAAATCCTGATATAGAAAAAAAGAAACAATAATCACAATTGTATTTTAAAGCTGATTGCATTTGAATTTTCAGCTTTTATTGTTGCCCACTGACTTTTTTGATACTTCAGCACTTTACCACTTATTTCCACACAATTTTTGGTGGAAGAGGAAAAAAAATTGACAACAAAGCACCAAATTTTGCAATTTTCTACTTAATATTTTTTATTGTTCATTTGGGCACCCACTCTGGCCGTTCTGCATTGAAAATCAGGGAAACAGATTGTCAGTGGTTTGGAATTTATGTGAATGTTACTGGCAGAATATAGCCTTTATATGTCAAATGATAAAACTGGATAAGTTGTTGCCTCTCTGATGAACATGAAAATTGCTGCATGCATTAACTTATACTCTGGGGAAAGGTATGAATCCACTTCTCTCCCCTGGATAAATAGTAGAGCAGTTGGAGCTATATAGTCTGTATAAAAGAAGGTTACTTAAACAGAAAAGACCTATAGCTGTGTTATAGGGCTAGAAACTCAACACATGTAAAAAAACCTATATACAAGCTACTGAAACTTCAAAAACGGCCCTATGCTCTATAAGGAGTCTGCATACCTACAGTGCTGAGAAATACATCTAAAAATTTTATTGGTGTAATGTATTACAAAATTTTAATTTTCCCATGTGTAACAAAAATTCTTTTAAATAATTCTTTTAGATAATTTTCGACATATTTTAGCAAATATGGAAATTCTCTGATGTGTTACAATTTGTTTTTAAGGAGTTTGTCTCCACCCTCTGTAATCTATCAATAAGATATTCTTTTCTCTGAATAATTGATAATTAAGGAATAGGATTGAATTATCAATTTTTGTCCTCTATTACAAATCTATAAGATGTAACTTGTTTCAACAGGAGTTTGTCCATACTCATGGGCAACCACTGGGGGTGCCAAAAGGGTTTTTGACCTCCCCTGGATCAGGCTTTCTCACCAAGGGCAAAACAGTTGGATCCTCATAGAAGCTGGGTATCAAGGAGTCACTATGAGCAGTGACAGCTTAGAACAAGTCACAATTAGGCACTCTCAAGTCCTTTACCTGACAATCAACATCATCATCAGCATCATCAGTCTTTTAGCGTTTGTCGTAGGACATAGACCTTCCCCAGGATTTGCCACACTTCTCTATCATGGGCGTCACGGAGCCAGTACTTCCTGAACTTGTCTAGCTCATCTCTCCATCTAACATTTTGCCGGCCTCGGTTGTGCATATGGTCTCGGGGAATCCATGTTGTGAGTCGTGATGTCCATCGATTGTCGGCCATTCTTGCGACATGGCCAGCCCACCGCCATTTGAGATTTTTTATGGATTCTATGATGTCTCTAACTCTTGTCTTTTCTCGGATGTGCTGTGCTGTTTTGTGGTCTCTCCATGTGAGGCCCAGCATTATTCTTTCATGTGCACGTTGCATGGTTCTCAGCTTACGGGTCTGTTTCTTGGTTAAGTTCCATGTTTCAGCTCCATAAGTGACTATTGGGAGGATGCATAGGTTATACACCCTTCTCTTTAGGATTAATGGGATCTTATTATTTTTGAAGGTTGAGCTAGCTCTGCCAAAGGCTTGCCATCCTAGTGTGATTCTTCGCTTGATTTCTTCTTCTTTTGAGGGTCTCATGGAGATTCGTTGCCCTAGGTAGATGTAGTGGTCTACTTTCTCGAGTTCTGTGTCCTCGATTTCGATCTTAGTGTTCTTATCTCCAATGTGGTTGTTGCACATGATCTTCGTCTTGCTGAAGTTCATGTGTAGGCCGACTTTCTTGCTCTCTTCATTTAGTTCATCTATCATTAGTTGGAGGTCATGTAGGTTCTCTGCGAGAAGGGCTATGTCGTCTGCGAATCTACAAAGATCATCACCAACCGAATCACAAAAACACTCGATGAAAACCAGCCACGTGAACAGGCTGGCTTTAGAAGAAGCTACTCGACCATGGACCACCTGCACTCGATAAATCAACTGAAAGAAAAAGCAGCAGAGTATAAACTACCACTTGCCGTAGCATTTATCGACTTCAAAAAGGCGTTCGACTCAGTAGAAATCCCTAAGGTCATGGAGGCCATCAGTCGGCAAGGTGTAGATCCAGTATATGTTGAAGTGTTGAAACATATATACAATCACGGCAGCTCATTTATCAGGCTACATAAAGACTCGGACCCCTTCCAGCTCCAGAAAGGAGTGAGACAAGGTGATACCAGCTCACCTAAACTCTTCATAGCCTGCCTCGAGATGATCTTCAGAAGGCTAGACTGGGAGAGTAAAGGAATTGAAATGACAATCAACATTTGGATATAAATCTGTTTGTCCTCCTCCTCCAAAATCATCCTTTTCGCCTCGCCCCTGGAATATATTCTTTTGTCTCTCTCTGGTAAAGTGGCAGTGGATGCCCAGTCTGCAATCTACAGCATGTCGTAACATAACAGAAAAGAGTTTATTTTACACACAAAAATTTTCCATCTCTAAAGTTGTGTTGATGAGTCTGGTCTCTCATGATTTGAATTATGTCTATAAATATTGTATACATGCAATTAATTAATCTTCATTCTTATACAGAAAAAACGGGTATCAGCAAATATGTTGTTGTACATATAATGACATTTTTCTACTTGAAGTATGTGTAAATACCAATGTTTTATTAGAATAATCTCTTCAGCAAGAGAATGAAAAAATACGATACCTGTAGTTTCTCAAAGATATATACCTATGTTTTTTTTAAAAATCTTCCACGTATTGTGAGAAGGTGGAGAGAGCAGTCGCATTATCCTATCCATCCATTTTTATTCTGCTTTATCTAACTCGAGAAATTTCATCAAAGTTTTACCAAAGCCTCATTTACCATACATTTGGGGAACACATCCTTATTCAATCTGCTGCCAGCTTCTCATGACGCCGGACTAGGGGTTAGATGTTCCTGGTTTGAATTCAGAGTTGTCAGTTTTCTAGATTGATTGATAACCAAGGCTGAAGAGCCCAGTCTGCCCTGCTATTCATTGGGGGGGGGGGGAGATGGATTCATGCTTTTTCAAAAGGCATTAGTGCAAAGTGAACACAAAATGTCTTCGCCAGAATTTGAATTTGGCCTGCCAATTCCATTTTCTGAGTTGCTAACCGTTAGGCCACCCACACTTCCACATATTTCAGCATATCAGTCATTTTGAAATGATTTTAGCAGGTATTTTTTTTCCATAATCACATTTACAAAGCAATTTTCTAACACACTCAATCTAAACTTGCTGTATATTCTGATGCAACAAAATTGGCTGATTTCAGTTGTAGATTAATTTTGTTGTCTGGTTTATCAGCTTGCAACAATCTTCAATTTATTCTTTATACTTTAAGCTCATCAAAACTGCTTAAACCCAATCTTGTCGTAATGACTGAGTTTCAAGTGTTGAGTTTATTGTTCACTCATCTATGTAATTTGCATCCATACTGTTGAAACTTAAAGATTAGCTGAGTGTGTGTGTTATGCTACTTTTTTTTTTAACAACTAAATCTAGTTTGAGGAAACTTAAGAGTGGCTATATATTTCAGGTCATCAATTTTTGGTAATAAAAAATGAGGAAAAATTTGGAGCATTTCACAAAATTGACCAATCAAAAATTATTTTTTCAGTTTGGCAGATTTCAAGATACTTAAATTTTTTTTCAGTGCACTAATATAAACAATTCCAACTTTGGTTAGCCAGAGCTAAGTGTTATAATGTTTTTCTTTATATTTGTTTATCCAAGCTGCACTTGTCAGATTTTAATTCTTTCTTTGAATGTGCATGGACAGAAAATTCTGGATACTGCAGCAAAAATTATAGTTTACAGTTATAGTATATAAATAAAGGAATCTAACATTGAATGCTGTTTCACTAAGGCTGAAAGACTTGCAAATAAATCAAATGTGTTTAAAATAAGAATAAACATAGATGACCCAGACCAATTGCCATCAACGAAACTTGGGGTTCAGCAAAAATATCAGACGATTCCTTAAAAATAAATGGGTACATAATATGATTAGAAAAGACAGTAAATGTTTAAGTGGTGGCTTCTTAATTTATACTAAGGAAAGTTTAGACGATGAAATATTTGCTGAATCATTCCAGATTAGAATAAAAACAGAAAATAGTAACCTGCTCCTTGGATTGATTTATAGAATGGTCTTTCAAGCACTGCAAATTGAATACAAAAATTCACATTCATGACTTGAACAAATAACAACCACTTCTAACATCAACAGCGATAATATAATCATAATTTTATGCCTGGTAATTCATGTCCAAGTAATCTATTGACAACACTGGAGGAATGGACAAAACTAGATGACGAAGGAAACCCAACTGATATAATATATCTTCACTTCAATAAAGCTTTTAACTCAGTATTGTGCAGAAGACTGTATAAACTAAAATGCTACGGCATCAAAAAAAATATTTTAACATGGCTAGAAAACTTCTTAACAGGAAGGAAATGATAAACAGTATGAAATTAGAATAGAAAGTGATAAACAGGTGTGTGCCGCAAGGTTCAGTATCAGGCTTAATATTCTTTATTTTATACATGAATGATTTACAAAAAACATCACAATCCAAATCAAGTACGTTTGCAGATGACACAAGAAATAATAAGACAGTAAAAGAGCAACACAATACATTAAAAATAGATGAAGACATCAAAGAATTAGAAGATTGAAACATGGCAACAACATTTCAATGCAATAATGCATATAAGAAAGAACAAACAAAACGACTACAAGAATGATAAAAAAAAAACTAGAAACTACAGAACAAGAAAAAGATCACAGCAAAATCAAAACATCAAAACTCCAAATTCATAACCATACATCAAAAATTACTTGAAAAGCTGCAAAAATAACAGAAATAATAAAAGGCAGATTCAATTTCCTTGATGTAAAAAGCCTCCTCTATGAAAAAAGACTTGAAAAATGAAAACTAACCTCATTAGAAGAAAATAAAATAAGAGGAGAGATGGTATAAACATTTAATAGAAGGCATTGACAACATCCAAGCCAAAGTTCTTTATAATGAATGAAATGAATATATATATATATAAAAAAATCAGGAAAAGGGTTCTTCTCACATCACCAAGAGTTGTCAACAACTGGAACAAATCAATGTATGAAGATCCAGAAATAATAGAAGATAAAACAGTGAACAGCTTTAAGAATGAATATGACAGTGAAAACACCAACAAAAAAAAGCAATAAGAAAATGAAAACTTTTGAAAAAGGACAAATGATAAAAGTGAGATACGTACACAAATATTTTCAAAAAGATTTACTCATCATTCTTTACATAATATCTCATCTCAATTTATATACTCGTGAAAAAAGTTGACATCACTTACTTGATTCTGCAGTCTAAGGGAGATAATCATGATAAAACATGAGACACACTACAAAATGTGTCTCCTCCCTCTCCTACATCATTTGCAGCAACAAATTTAAGATCGCATGAGTTACGGACCTTGTTAATGTAAATATTTGAAGCACTTGGCTCCAAAACGCGATGAATGTTATTAAGAAAAAAAGCGTTAAATTAAATTAAAAATCAAATTCTGAATTTGATTTTTTTAAATAGCATTGCAGCCTTATATATATATATATATATATATATATATATATATATATATATATATATATAATTGATATTATATATAAATTAAGAAAAGGATTCGCTACACCAACACGTTTACATTTCTGCCCTGTTTGGGCTTCTTCAAGTGAATGATTTGGTTCATTTTAGATCACTATTCAAGACATAGGAGGGGGGCAGCGTCTCTTTTTTTCCAAGTTGTAGGATCTTCCTCTTATTCTATTTATATATCTTTTCTTTTTCTTCTTTCTCTTTCTTTGTTTAGGTGGTTGGTCATAGCTTGTTATGTTTTTTCTGTTTCATCCAGTGGAGATACTGTGCTTGTTGGTAGTTATATAAATTATGAATTAGCAGGATTTAGTATAGGCATTTTCTTTATCAGTATGCTATTAAACCATCAGCTCTTTGTGGTATGTTTCCTCTCTGAAAGTATTTTATTCTCACTTAAATCCATTTCCTATTGTTATGCTTCACTTTTACATGACCTTAGTTGTTAGTTTAATTATTCTGAGTTCGGTCTGCTTCTACTTCTCTAAGATAATTATGACGTTTGGGTTGTACTTTAAAGTAGCTTAAAGTATAAAATGATAATGTTAATAGTAATAACAAGGGGAATAATATAGCTATGGTGGTTAATTTTAGTATACCTATACAGGGGTATTAAATTGTGTTTTTTAATAGAAGTTTTCAGCAATGTCTGCATGTTAATATGATATATGACACAATTATTAATTACATACATATATATATATATATATATATATATATATATATATATATATATATATAGTCCAGAAAGTTTCACAGCTTTAAACACTAAACATATTAGAAAAACTATTTTTCAAGAATATATATATATATATATATATATATATATATATATATATATATATATACATATATATATATATATATACATATATATATATACGTATATATATATATATATGTATATGTATATATATATATATATGTATATATATATATATATATATATATATGTATATATATATATGTATATATATATATATATGTATATATATATATATGTATATATATATATATGTATATATATATATATGTATATATATATATATGTATATATATATATATATACATATATATATATACATATATATATATATATACATATATATATATATACATATATATATATATACATATATATATATATATATATATATACATATATATATATATATATATATATATACATATATATATATATACATATATATATATATATATATATATATAGATAGATAGAGAGAGAGAGAGAGAGAGAGAAAGAGAGATTTAAACATACATAGTTAAAAATGATCGATAAACTCAGTCAATTTAACTTAGTTGTTAATCAATCTTAGAATGTATACAAATCTTTTATTGATGTTATCAAAGTTTTTTTCAGAATATTTCAAAGTTGATGGTTTAAGATCTTTCAACCGTTATCAGTCGTAATCAAGAAAGTGTGATAATGGTATTTAGAGAGTAATTACTATTATTTTTTTTTTTATAAATTAAATATAGGATGAGCTTTTTCTAACTATGGTTTTAATAGTTAGAATGGTTAATGAAGCTCGTGTTTTTTTTCTAGTTGTAGCTATTGTTCAAAAAATATTGTTATTTTAATATATTTTAATGTATATCATTATTTTTAATTCATATTATGATTTTACATGATATTATAGAAATCATGATGATGTCTCATGTCCATATCTTGGCATTTTAATAGAAATTTTCTTGCATTGTGCAACTACTTAATTGTTTCTATCTAGGATTTGATGATCATTTAGGAAGCAAATTATATCAGGCTTTCCTCCCAAGCTCAAATAGCACTTCTGCATAGCCTTATTTATCTCTAACGTAGCTTTTTAAAAAATCCCAAGTGATAATCAGTGTTTTCTTACCATCTTCCAATTTCAAAATGTATCAAGCTTGAGGTTGTTCTATCTTATTTTACTACTGACTAGTATTTTTGTTGGGAATGAAAGAGTTCAAACGGATGTTGTGTATATATGCTATTGACTCAATATTTTTTTATCTCCGTCTCTACACAGATCCAAACAACAAAGATTCATTTGGTGCAAACATCTGATGAAGGCTGGAAAAGCCACCAGCCAAAATACACTGACTGAAATAAATAAGTGAGGATACAAATCTGAATAATCCAAAGAATATTTACTGTACTTCAATTCTAATTGCAAGCATCAAAAGGAATCAATCAACTGATCAAATAATCTTTGAAAAATCAACTTCCAATGCCATGAGTTATACAGACAATGGAAGTCATTCTTTGTGTGACTTATGTGGTTTATACAATGTTTTGGCTGAACCATGGCACGGTCTTCTTCAGGTAAACTATCAGTATGGAAAGTGGTCTCTTTTTCCTATAGTACAAAACAGAAAATGGTAGCAAAGAAAAAAATTCGAAATGCTCACAGTAATGCTTCTAAAATAAGTTATTTCTTTTTCAGTAATGACTGCAACACAGCTTATTTTATAATTTGTACATGGAGATGTTCTCGAATGCTTTCTTTGTTACACAAAGATTTCCATACTGTGCTCCTGTGTTGAACATTGAAATCTACACTTTGATGTATTTTATCTTTATTCTTTTAATTTACTTCAGTCAATGAAGTATTATAAATCATTATTATTGATTTTTGTTACTGTTTAACTTCATTTTAATTGATGTTGCTCTTTATCACAACTGAACTCAACTTGATTGTGATTGCTTTTCAATGCCACTAAACTCTGGCAGGGTTTTCTTCAGTAGTGAGAAAATAAATTAACAATTAGTTGGAATTTATTTTTTTATTCTAATCTGCACTCTTAATTCATTTACTCACTGCCGAAGAGTACCCAGCCTGAATTCAGTTGCAATAAAAAGCAACAACAATTAAGTTGAACGTAAATAGGTCGATTATTTTATTTTTCTCACTGTCCAACGACATTTTCTATTATACAGACTCCATCTTTGAGAGGGTAATGATATAACATACCAGATTTTTTCATTTCTCTCCTTTCAGTACAGTCATTTCATGTTTTTTGAGTCAACTACAAGGGGACAGCTGATCTCTCCTTTATAGTGTGTGTGTGTGTGTGTGTGTGTGTGTGTGTGTGTTTTTGTTTTGTTTTTTCTTTTTTTTCTGTACAAAGTAGAGCTATATCCTCCTTCTGTGTGGGTCATTGAACATCCAAAAACAGGAATTTTCTCAAAATTACAGACAATTGAAATATGCAAGCAATATCTGGTCTTCCCATACCTTAAAATACCAAGAAATGAGAGAGAGACTACAGAGAAGAGCTACCAAAGTGGCAACACAACTAGACGACCTGCCATATTGAGACAGACTCCAGATACAACAGCCTTCCATTCTACAATGAGAAGTGACCTAATACAGAGTTACAAAATAATACACAGTATGGTTGAAATATGGACACAGATATTCACTGTAAGATATGCAAACTGAGTGAACCCATACACCAAAGAACACTAAGAACAACAAACAGAGAAGACAGACACAAATACCAAATAAATTACCACCCTGGTATTAGAGACAGATTTATAACACCAACGTCTCTTCCATACTGAAATTCATTATCTAAAGGAATAGTAATCTCTAGTTCTATTAACTTATTCAAAAACAACCTATCAGATGAAACTGGCTTGCCATACAAATATGAACATTTCTGAAATACTCACACCTCAAAAGCCAACCTCTATTACATCTATTCAATGGATGTTCAGGTGGCCAATTTTATAACTTTTTTATCAACTTCCAATTTTCTGCCTTTTTCCATTTTGAGATTTCGTTTAAAAGCGTCTGCAAAAAGAGCGTCTCTCTGTTGCTAGGTGAAACGAACGAAAGGAGCTAGCTTTGATTTGGAGAACATATTTTCGTAGCATTATCATGAGACTTTTACAGCATAAATTGGAATTAAAACACACACTTGATTTTGTGGAAATAAAATGAATAGTTTCAGCACTCTTTCTATTTCTACGTCATTCATGCAATATCTAAAAATGTATAGTCGTTTTATCAAAATTTGTAGCATACGATTTCCTTCAACACACAGCATAATCCAAAAATTGAGATTTATCAATTAAGTAAATATATTCAACTCTTTAGAAAGACAGGTATTTTCTCTATCTTAGTGAAGATTGTCTTATTTACAACCGAAAATAAGATTTAAAAGCCAAAAATGAACATGACCAAATACGAAAATACAATGCTTGTTTCCATCTTACAAGTTCCTTATTTGCTAGCAGTAAAATGGCTGCCTTCCTACAGGTAGGTGTTTGTTTTGTTATTTTAGATTTCAATTATTGGAATAATCCGACATAAATGTTAATCCGAAAGTAAATCAACAGTAAAATATACCGATAATTATTGAATTTCAAAGCTTAGGAATACTAATCATTATTTGATGAAATTTTATATTTACTGACGCACATCATCATCTCCCCCTTTTAACGCGGATTTTTGATTCATTTCCTCGAGACAACAAATGTCGCTTTGTCTTGTCGTAGTAGAATATCCTATGTACAATTATTAAGATTTTACAAGTATTAAGAAATGAGAAAACCACCTGCTTTGGTAATGAAAACGTTTACTCTCCCATCCTTTTCTGAGGAAAAAAAAACAAAGTTGAAATAGCCGAAAAAAAGTGTCTCTTAAAGAGTAAAGTATTTAATTGTGATTTACTTTACGTTTTAAATCTAAAGGTAGGAATGGTTAAGAAAATGGTTTTAATATGTTGCGGTAGCTCTTATTTTGTAGAAAATAAAAATACCTTATTTACAATCTTTCTTTTATCGGTTGTTTTTTCTAGCAAAGCCTGACATGACTATGACATAGCGCCGCCCCTCAGAATGATTTTGTCCCGGATTTGTTGAAGTTAGACTCCGAAAGACGTATCAATATGTGAAATCTTCAAGGAAAAAAAAAGTTTTATTTGTGTTATTTACCACGCCTTAGTGAAATCTAGTCGAAATGCCTGGGCTGTATGTAAATAAACAAAATTTGACGGTCTAAAGTATTTCAGATTTATATTCATTTATTTATTTTGGGGGGAGTAAATGAAAACAATTGCAGATTTGCGGGCATAAAGTTCATTTTGACGAAGAGAAAGAGAGCCCAAGCCAAGTGCCTTATATTCTTTAATTGAGGCGATCTCGTTTTTAATCATCCTAAATAATCCCGATTGTTGTTATAGCACTCGACGTTAAACAGTCCATATCAACTATTTTAACTATGCGTTTATTTTAGTTAGTTTTGAAAGCTTGCATATTTTCTTTTGAAATTGTATGAATTGAATAAGAATGAAAGTACAACTATGTAGCAGTAAAAATGTTGATATTGAAAAGTTTTTTCTCTCATTCGATCCGTTTATTTTGTTGCAACTGACCGAGTGCCCAAAACTTTTAGATCTCCAATTAACGTTTTTTAATTGAGGACTGATAACTTTCATGTGATGACTGAACCAGATAAGTATTTACTACTTCCCATTGGTGATAGTGGTCTGTGTTCCAGCCAAGATAAAAGCCAGGTTTTAAACGCCGACTTTGGGGGCAGGCTGGTTCTCTCGCCGTTAGGAAGATTGGTGCAACACAATCTTCCTATCCCTGTTTCTTCCATCTGGCGTTATGCTGGATTAAGTCGCTCAATCAATTGAACATTTCTAACTTGATACGCTCTTTCTTTCATGATTACTCTTTAGTAGCTCTGTGGGAGAGACTGCAGTTCTTTTTAGGGACTGCACTACTCAAGTTGTACCCAGATTATATTAATTAATCATTAACCAGACTCAGTTATTATTCTTGTGATGTCTTTATTATCTAATATTATTGAATTAGACACACTCACATGCAAAATTATGTATAAAATGGGTGTTACTTCATACATAGAGAAAGTGTAAAAAAAAGAACTTACTAGTTGAAGATGAAAGTTTAGTCTTTCATGAAAAAGAAGTTTTTGTCATCTTCAAGTCTTCTTCCAGCAATGTTTGACTTAAAAGGTAGCAAATAGTTATTCGTGAAAGGAAAGTGATAGAAAATATCACTTTTTTTTTTAGTTGCAGGTTAGAGACAGAAATATTAATATGCATCAAGAAATATTAGTCAAACTTACGTAATGATGTTAATAATGAAATTGGAATTAGTAGATACAAGCAGCCCACTTATAGAAATACAAGTTGATTGTTTCACATGATTGAGAAAATATCTTTATGGTGCTCATATGCCTTATTTATTATGTATGAGGAAAAATGATGGGAGTTGCTACAATACTTTTCGCTTGTATGCCACTTTTTTGAGGGATAATGATGAGCATCCGATAACTTTTGAGCAGGCCACAAGGCTACCATAAGTCAAGGCCTGGTTTAAGAAAGGATTTATGCTCATATCTGATTAGATTCCTTATAGTTATAACCTGGTCACATCTTGGTATAAAATATGGAACTGCATTGATAGGATATACAGATAAATGCATCTCCATTATAAACATACAGACATAAAATAGTTGTGAAAAGACAGAGGCAACTCTTGGAGGAAAATGAGCTTTTATTCATCGAACAAGTTGAAGAAATAATTGTGTTCATGCGTGAATGCTTTTGTTGAGAGATCAAAGTTCTTGTACTTATGTGTACGTGAAATAAAGTGCAATGATATACATGGAGGAAAGTATATGTACTTACATTGTGAATTCCTGATTTGGCTTCCCCCACCATTCTTGTTATATTATTCACTCTATATCTACTTGTGAATAATAAATTCTTATTCATTCATTTGTTTTTTTCAATTATTATTTTTTGTATAATTTGTATCACCATAAATGCTCAGCAGTTTTGTTTGTGGCCTAGTGTTGTAAATAAATGGAAAAAATGAAATATATGTAGTAAATGAGTGGAAAAAATAAAATACAAGACTGATTAATAATAGATAAATAAAACATAAGATGAGTAGGATTAATATAATTCCTTAAGGGTCCATACCAGTGGTCATTTTAGAAGGGAAAAGATACCACAAAAATCCCTCTTCTATTTCTTTCTCTCAATCCATAACATTCTAAAGCAGGAGTAAGGATGTTTGACCATGGCATCCAAGGTAATCAAAACCTCATTTACCATTATGGTGCCAGGAACAGGATTCACAGTTCAAGGAATCAAAGACTTGGATGCTACCCTGCAAAACCCACTTATCTATAAGTATGAATATACCTTAAGAACCATCCATTTTGTCAATTTTCATGCTTTATACCTGCATGCATTCTTTGTGAACTCAGCAACAAACCTATATCTCTGCAAGAGATTCATCACATTAAGAAACTTGCATCATAACACTTACTCTTCACTAATATTTATACCACTCTTATATACCATTTCCTCTGCACTTGTATCAGACATTCCAAAGAATTATTGAATGATTTTTCCTTTAAATACCAAAAAGAACTTCCTCTACTCTTAGATTTAAACAGACCCTTATTTTCTTTTCGTTCATTATTGTTAAATAAAAAGTTGTTGATTTGTTCCATACAAACTTTAGTGTGGTTTTCCACTTGATACTGCAAACTTTGTCAGGATCAACAGTGAGCAAGGATAGGCTAACATCTATGTATTCTAGATTAATTCCTTTCAAATCAAGGCTTATTTTGAAGTTGAATTTCATCAGTACATATCCAATCCAGTCTCTCTGACAGACTTCACACAACTGATGTCTGAATTTAGTGAGAAGATCCTTGTTTTGATGGTTGACAAAATCAACCAATCAGAGAACACATTATAAAATAGATAGATTACTAAGTGAGAAAACACGTCACAACATTCTGTTCAGTGGGTTTTTCCACACTTGCTTGAAAATTTATTTGTTTTTTCTCATATTAGAAAGATGCTGCTATAGATTTGAAGCTCTAAATATTGGCCAAATTCTTGCATAGTATCAGTGCTGAACAGAATTAGAAAATAAGTGTTAACTTAGAAATGCATTCCAAAAGATTCTTTGCTTATGTTGTATATTGAAATATAAATCTCCTGGTATTTTTTTAGTAAATCTTTTGCCAAAATCAGAAATTAACTACAAGACACTCTTGTAAAAACAAATATAGCTTTTAGACTCCCTTTTATTGTTTATATACATTGATCAATGTACAAAACAATTAACATTAATATTTTGCTACCATTTGCCTTCATCTTAATTGTTGTTGCATTCTATCACAACTTGGCTCAGGCTGGGTTTCCTTCAGTAATGAGTAGATAAATTAATCAAATTAACAGCATGGATCAGAATAAAGAACAAGTCCCAGGTGACTCATAGCCCCCTTTGCCTGAAGGTGGCTTACTTAAGATGTGACCTGTTCTTACTACTAGAACTTGGTGGCAAGTGCCATTCCGAAATTCCGAATCAAGCCCTTAAAACTTACTCCATATACCAATCTCCTCTGCACCATTATTATCAACTGGTAGTTCAGTTTCGGTAATCTAATTTTATTCTATTTACTTTATTCGATGAAGTATTGAAAATCATTATTATTAATTTTTTGCTACTATTCACCTTCATCTTAATTGGGTCTGATTTGGATTGGCACCTTCCACTCAGTTCCAGGAGTTCAATGGTAAGAACAGTCAGGCGTTTAGTGAGCCACACTCTGGCTTAGAGGGTCGTGAGTTTGATTCTCACATGGAATTTATTCTTAATTCAGATCTGCACCATTAGTTTGATTATTTTATTTTTATTACTGCTGAACAGAACCCAGCCTGAGTTTAGTGGTGATAAAAAGCAACAATTAAGATGAAGGTAAATAGTAGCAGAAAATTAGTAATGATTTACAAAACTTCATCTAGTAAAATAATAAAGCAACAAAAATTAAGATGAAGGTAAATTGTTGCAAAACATGATTCACAATACTTCATCCAATAAAATAAATAAAATGAAAAAGCAGCAACAATTAAGATGAAGGTAAATTGTAGCATAAAATGATTTATAATGATTCACGATACTTTGTCTAATAAAATGAATGAAATAAATAAGCAACAACGTGGATAAAGTAAACTGGTTGCAAAAAATGATTTATAATAATTCATAATACTTCATCTAATGAAATAAATAAGCAACAACATGAATGATGTTAACTGGTAGCCCAAAATTAATAATAATAATTTACAATATTTCAATTGATGAATAAATAAAGTAAAATTGGAGTATGAAACATTTGTTTTGATAATCAACAGATACTGATGAAAATGTATTTCTTAGAAACAACAGTAATGTGCTAATTAGTCCCCAAACTTGAAGAATGTTTTTAGTGATTTGTATTGTAATTATGTAACAATCTAAGAGAGAAGTTCCCAAACTCAATGAGGGTCTCAAGGATGCTCCAAAGGGTTGCAGTATAGTTTGAAGAAGAAAAGTGTAAAAAAAAAAATATGTTGTTATATTTATATCACAAATCGGTAATACAAAGCAACTTTGAGACTCTGGAACAGGAATTGTTGTGAATAATGAAGCATGAAAACTGATATATTCCAGTTTGTTCACCTCCAGGTCTTAAATTTGATTAATGAATTAGTCGTAAAATTCGGTATGATTTATTGGACAAAACTGAATGAATAAATTATGCCTCTCTTTTGAGGGCCAGCAAACCAAAAGAATTCTGTGTTTAGGGTCACAACCCAAAAACTTTGACAAACACTGATCAAAGATATCAGCATTTGCTTTCCTAAAAAAAACTTTGTATATTTCTATCCTTTAAGCATTAAATAGGGAGGATAGGGGGCTATCTACTCACCTGCAGGCAGGGTTGGTTTAATCAGTTTCTCCATTGTTCCAAGTTGTTCCTCTCCTACCTTCTCAACTTTTTTCAGTGTTTCAAACTCTCTGCTTTTCACTATCTGAGGTTATTTGTAAACTCAATTACTTATAGTTTCAAGTTTTCCATTTCAGATGCAACAAAGTAATTTTTTCTTCTTGGATGACTTCCTCTATAACCTTACTGAGATTCTCCTCTCCTTTACATGAAATAAGTAGGTTTTAACCGATATGAAATGATATCTCTAAAAAATCCACTATACTGGTATTTATGATTGTCTAGTTTCATGTAAGATGAGGCACAATACAAAGTCTGGTTTACCAGTATAGACTGTTTTGATCATGTGGTTCTGACAGATGTAAACAAAACCAATGTTATTATAGGTTGAAAGTATTGTTTACTATTTTGGTTTATACACCACTCAAAGGTTTTGTTAAATCACTAAATATTTTGCCATACAATATGCCTTCTGTTCGTTTTTTTTTTTTTTAAGTATATCAGCAAATTCATTCACAGCCATTTGAACTTATGAAATTCACTGCTTCGGTAGACAGCTTTCTGGTCATAATATCAGATCGTTGGATGCAGTGTAATATTTTCATAGATTTTTTTTGATGAATTAAATGTCCTAATTACTGACATGTGGAAGTCAAAATGCAGCCTTTAAATCAATCATCAACATCTGTTTTTCAGTGGCGCCGATTCAATTTTTTTGAAAAGGAAACTGTATGTCACCCTACAACTGGGGAAGCTTTTGATAAGTTACAGGTATGACATAAGCTTTATCTTTTTGTTTTTTACTTATGAGAAAATCAAGCCCCCCCCCCCAACTACCAGTATTGTTTAATGACTGAGTGTAAATTTGTTTCTTTTCCCTCCCTTTTTTGTTTTCATTGTCTGTAGTCCAGAGCATTTTCATCAATATTATAATTTCAGGCTTATTACTAAACCTTAGTGTCAAAAACTAATACCATTTTTTCCTCTGTATTACTTTTTAGGGATTTACCTCTCTGGATGGCCAGATTTTAATTATCTTTTACTAGTTGTATCTGGCATTACTTCAAAAAAAGAATGCTCCAAATCTAACAGCACTGAAAAGCAAATAATATTTTGTATAGCTTTCATGAAATCTAACATCAGTGAAGAGCAAATGATATTTCATATAGATTTCATGAAATCAAATATCACTGGAAAGCAATAGATATTTTATAGAGATATCACAAAATCAAATAACACTGGAAAGCAAATGATATTTTATAGAGATATCACAAAATCAAATATCACTGGAAAGCAATAGATATTTTATGGAGATATCACAAAATCAAATATCACTGGAAAGCAAATGATATTTCTTAGAGAGTTTATAAAACCTTTAGGTTAAATTTTGCAAAAAAAATTTGGTGATTCTTATAGGGTCTATGTGAGTGTTCTCATAAAAAAACCTACTTTTATTATTAAAGAAATCAGCAATACACCAGTTTTTAGAAAGTGAAAGCATTATTGGTAATTTTAGACCTGATTTCAAAAATGCTTTTGTTTTTCCTCTGTGATGTGTAGTTCTTTACTTTTAAGAGTACAAACATACATACATACTTCAGTAATTTATGATATAGACACTCATCATAACTATCTACAAAAATATATTATTATACTTAGACTTACTTAGTTTTTCTTTCTTAACTTCATCTTATCCATGTATTATTTTATTATTCAGTTCTTAGAGGTATCCTCACCTGTCTATAAGAGGTTCTGTCTATCCATAACTAGGTCTATCCCAGTATTGTTTCTCAACTGTTTCAAGTCAGATTTACTTGAAATTAGATAGAACAGTGTACCTTGATGAGATGCTTCTTATCGAGAAAAATCTTCCACTCAGGATTACGTGATCATGGCAATAACAGCATTTAAACTTTGTTTTAAAATCGATTTTCCACTGTTTAGTGTCAGATTTACTTGAAACTTCACAGAAAAATGTTCTTTGGTAAGATGTTTCTTACATAAATTATCTTCTATTTAGGGTTACATGATCTGACAACAAATACATCTCTATTTCGCAACCTATTCAGAGATGTATTCTCATCCTTTTTTATTTCATCACTATATTTTGGATGATGTGTTCTTCAGCCTTACTGAAGTGTATGATTCATCTAGTTGTGTTTTATTGTCTTATAAATGGTTTGAGATCTTCATGAGCAAACCTTGTGTGAAATTCAATGTTATGTAGGTGCTGATGCTCATAGATTAAAAAAATAGTATCAAAAGGGCCTTGTGCGAAATTGTACCATTCATTTTGTGTGCATTGCTGGGAAAATAGTGTGTTGATATGCTCTGTAAATGTTACTGAATTTTTTCCAACATTTTGCAAGAATCTCTGGTGCCCATTCTAGAACCATCTATAAGGTGAAAAACCTTTCCACAATTAATTATATACCTGGGGAAGGCTAAAGTGTATATTGATCAGAAATAATAAGAATTGCAAGGATGAGAATGATAATAGCTGTTGTTGAATTAAAAGTAGTGAAGTTGTAGCATAATAACAGTGACTTATCTCTGAATTTCAGACAATGGTTTATATTAAGTGATGCAAAAGTTCCCAGTGCCATCTATTACACAACTTGGGAAATTTTGGCAGTTTCTATGCAGATCACTAAGCTCTTTATTGCTTGTGCAATAAGTCAACTGTAGCATGTTGTGTACAGACCTTCAAAAATTAAAAAACTGAAGATGTAACAAGTTTTGCCTGGTCACCAAAAAACACTCAGTCTATTCTTATCCTGATGGAATATTACATCCTTTCTTTAAACCAATTCTGGACATTTTTCTTTGATAGCTGCCTCCAATTAGGAGCAGTACTTGTTTGAATCAATTGTTTATACTCTGGAAGAAGCTCATAGTAGAAGACTTCCTCTAATCTCATTAGCTACACTGCATTACTTTCTTTGGACGAAAGTTTGTCATTAGTATGGTTAGTAGTGGTTCATTTCCTTTGTCTCATGATTTCTCGTGTTCTACTTTGTGAAGCATCTACTTTTCATCACCTGGTGCAATTTGTTTGAAAGACAGAACATCTTCATTTTATGCTTAGATCGTAAATTGCGCATGAAAATGGTTCAAGTTTTTTCCTTGAAGTTATGTGAAAGCCATACATCAAAGCAACAAGTGTAAATAAACTAATGTGAATGATTTTCAACATTTGATTTGGATATTTTGAGAATGTTGGCAATCTCCTTTCATGTATAGTTGATTATTCTCTAGTGATAATTTCATTTGATCTCTATGAACCTCGACTGGTCAAATGCTTATGGAGCATCTTTCAACAAGAAGTCTTTTACACAAAACTTAACAAACCTCTTTCGATACATTTACCTTCTCCATGAACTGCACAAATCTATTTTTCTTATTTTTTTTATTTATATATACGATTCAAAGTTGTAATAATCATCTTCAGTTAGAATAGAAGTTGAGTTTGACCATGTATCTGCTGGATTTGTCATATTTAATCTTCAAAACAAATCTCATATTAACACTTTCAATGCTTTCTACAAAGATCTTCTTAGATAGTATTCCTAGGTCACAACTGCTAAACATGAAGATCCTCATTTTTTTGACAGTGCTTTACTTCCCAGTTTCTTGTCTCATTGGTGGTTTCCAACAGCACGATAGATGGTATGATTGTAAAAAATTAATAGCAGTGAAAGTGTTAAACACAATAAGAGGCAAGCTGATTTAATATCTTTGTTTTATAGTTGTAGAAAAATATCTATTCAAATTATAAACCAGTTCTGAATTGTAAATACCTTACACAACTGCAAATTACATTTAGTCTAATAATTTCACCTGGACTCCAGCAATGAAGATGTAAATATCCTACAAATAGTTATCACCCATGAAAAAAAAATATATACAGAGGTTGGACAAAATAGTGGAAACACCATATCAATTACCAATTTTTATTCAATTTATAAAAATATTTTCATAATGGAGTTGGCCCTACTTTAGCATTTAATAGCTTTAATACATTGAGGAATTGATTCATACAGCTTTTGGACTGTATCTAGAGAAATTTTGAGCCATTCCTCAAGCAAAACCTGTTCCAGCTCCTTCAGGGACGCTGATGGAGGAAATCGGTTCCTTAGTTGCTGCTCCATTTGACATCACAAATGCTTTATCTTATCAGTATTTGGTGATTGCGGAGGCCAATCCAAGTGTTCAAATTCACTTCCATACATTTCAAACTAGTTTTTAACAACTATGAACAGATGCATTATCATACTGAATGATGGCATCGCCACTGGGTAAGAGTGTTTGCTCCTTGAGATGCGACTGGTCAGTCAAAATTGATATATAGTCCTTGGACTTCACTCTGCCATGCAATGCTATGGCTGGACCTAGAGAATTCCATGATATTGTCAGGCCTAAATCATCACAGATCCATCTCTATGCTCAACTGTTGGAGTGAGACAGTCAGGATTATAAGCTTTTTCAGATTGCTTCCAATTTTAAACTTAGCCAAAACATGCAAATAATGTGAGAGAAGATTCATCTGAGTATATCTTATTCTTCTTATGGTCATTGTACAACTTTTTATGACATTCCATGTTGATTCACTACTTGTAATAATCTACAACACATTCAAAGAGGTTCTTCAATCATTTTAAGTTTTATGCAGTGTTAATTTCTTTAAATATATTCAATCAACTTTGTCTTACTTTTATGAATTATGGACAGAGAAACAAACAAAAAAATCATACATTGTTATATGAGCTTATATAATGGTAAATCTTTGTCAGTACACTCCAAAAATGGAAAGCTGTTATGATTTACTTCAGACCTTACACCTGAAACTGATCCCATCTTATCCAACTTCAACTCAGTTTACAATCTAATTTAATTTGCTTTAGTATATGTCAGGCAACATTCATACTGTTTTTTTTTAAATTTGGATGTTTTCAATAATTATTGCCTAACAAAAGGTGAAAGAAATAATTTATTCATTGATTTCCGCTTTTCCCAAATTTTTCACTTGATTACCATAAACACAGCATTCTGCCAAAAGACGTTGGTCACATAGCAGTAACTAACTAGATCTGTTTCATCATTATTATGATTTTTTTTTCAATTTGAACAGAACATTAACATCTCAGCATGTGCTAGTGGACGAGGACAAATAATAGTGGGTGACCATGAGGGTTTCCTCCATTTCATCAATCGGAAAATGGAGGTGACAGAATTTGAGGCTTACAAGATCCGAGTCACTCACCTGTTCCAGATGAAGCAACACGATCTTCTGATTACCATTGGAGTAAGACAATTCTATTTTCTTCTCAATTTAATAGTATCTAAACATAATGTTTTTTTTTGTTTTGTTTTTTTGTGAAGTATTTTCATGTATATTAAATATTAATGGTTGTCTGTTGCTTGCTTCTCTTTTTAAGATGTGAGATTTTTTATGTAATTAATCCTTCATGTTTGAGGATTCTAAGCTACCTTATGATCTCTGTAGCCCTGTACTCTCAACTCTCAGTAGTTGCCAAAGTGTCTACTAAGCAAGCTTGATTGCATTAATTTAGTCACATTTATTGGTCTAGTGAATGACACAAAAACTATTAAATTCAAAATGATATCACATGAAAGTAAGAAAATATTTTAAAGTTCTATTTTTGTCTTATTTCTTTTCAGGAAGATGAACAAGGGATCAATCCTCTGATTAAAGTTTGGAACTTGGACAAAGTGAGTGAGAAATAATACTATTTTGACGTTGACATTTTTCAAGGAATTGAAGCTATTTTATTGCTTATATTTTAGACTTCATTTGTGACTTTGAGATTTCCCATTGATTAAAAGCTGCTCGGGTAAATAGTAACTTTCAAAAGAATTGATTTCAGTTTTGCTCATTATTTCGAAACTAGCATAATACCCACTGAAAATGATGGGATTATTATGTGTGAATAGATTAAACTAATATTTTAGTATAAATGTGTTTATTGCTAACAAAAAATGCATACCTCAAATGAAATCTCTTTTCTTAAGAATGATTTTTGATTTTAGGAAAAAAAAAGAATTTGGGGATTCTTTTCAGACTCTCGTATAATTGTGTCAGCACTACCTGACATACTATGGTGATTCATTTAATGGCGGGTGTGGTGTATTTTTGTTTCACTTTTAGTTGCTTCCCTGTGCTGCTTCTTACAGAAACCGAAGGAATATAGTCCAAGAAAGCTTTTATAACGAAAATTCGAGGTGAATAATTGAATAATTTAGGGTTAGTGTTATTCATTGGTTAGATCAATTCTCACCTGTGATAAAATGATATCTTCTCTTCCTGTTTTTCAATGCAACCCATTTTCAAAAGATGAATTTCTCTTTTTCTCACAAATAAAAGTCCTTTCTTTCTTTCTTTTAAAAAATATAATTTAGCAATAACTTTTTTTTTCCTAGATGGATAGGGGAAGTCCTTTGTGTACGCGAATTGCTCGAGCGATCCCAGGCAACAAACCAACTCCAGTAAGAATGACATCATTTTGAATATTTTTCCTTATATTTCATGTGAAAAATTAACACCTGTTTCTTGAAAGTCTTTTCTCTATTTAACATGCTATTCATGTGTTCAAGTCAAAACTTGAAAGATTCTTATGTGCTGTCTCATGAGTTGACATGGTGTTGTTTGTCAAAATAATATACTAAACCATTTTTGGAAATAAACAAGAAAAATTAAACAGAATTCATAATCTGAAATGAAAGTTGCAATATTTAATATCAGATAATTTCCTGTTTTTTTATGACATGATATGAAATGTAATAGTGATTCATAATGATAAAGTCTATTAAGCTTTTATTCTTGTATGCCTGAATCTTATTCCATACTTGTTAATTCAAAAAATATTTTCCCTATATGAGTAAGTAGCACAGATAGATATCTGCACTTCTACCAAAAGATGTAATCTTTTTCTACTTAACTTGCAGGTAACTTGTTTAACTGTACATGAAAATTTAAACTGGATGGCTGTGGGATTTCAATGTGGTAGTGTAGTTCTCTTCAGAGGAGATGTTACACGAGACAGGTCAGTATTTTTTTGTTGCGACCAGCTTTTGAAAACTGATTCCAAATCACCAAAGTTGATAGATGATTATTTTTTTTGAATAGGTCTTATGATTTTACTACTCATCTCTTGTATTTGCTAAATATTTTTAAAATTGAAAACTTTTTTTCTCATTTTGCTTTTTGATCAGAGCTGTTGGCAAGAAAATACTTCACTTTTTGCTGGTGTTTTTAATCCATGGAAAATCCAATGAATTGTAATTTTTGTGGTTTCTGTATTAATATACGTTTTTTCATCTTTTTTGATAATTTTGTAGAAACCTTTGGCGTGATTGTAAATTGAATTCAATAGCTGTAATTAATTTTATTTTTTCAACTGAAATAAAGAAAATTCTCATTCATGTATGATTATTTTATAGTCTGCTTTTTTTAATGTAACAGCATAAAGATTTTTCTTTGTTTATTAATTACCTGCAGATTCTTTGAGAATTCCCAAATAAGTCAGTGTTTTTGAATTGAAATGTGAATTTGGAAAACTATCTATGGTTTTTTTTTGTTCATCCTCGCCATAGTTTTGTCAGCTAAATAAATGTGAGTAAAAAAAAAATAAAAATCCCCAAACACAAACTAACCTTTGCCTCAACTAGCTTCTAACCTTAAACCATCTTCTAGATAAGATGATAACAGCTGAGTTGACAAAATGTCCTTAACTTCAAAAAAAAAAGTTTACATTCGATCAGCTAACAAAAATATGGTGAGCTGTAACAGCTATAATTATCTAGTGCAGTGGGTACTAATGAAAAATACTCCAAACAACTTACTTGCATTATCTTTATTTTTTATCAAATTTGTATCTTGTATGAGTTTTTTTTAATCTTGGATTAAATGCTGTTTTTTCTTTTCTTTTCCCACTCTTCAGACATAGCAAATTCCGAATAGTGTATGAAAATCAAAGACCCATCACTGGACTTGGATTTCGAATATCTGGAAAAAGTATAATTCTGTTTGTTGTGACAGAAACCAATATTGTATCAATAAATATTAGCAGTAAAGATTATAGAGTAAGTATATAATATATACTTGGCAAACCTTCTGTTCATATTTGCATATCGGCTTTCAAATTATAAGTGTTGTTTTTCAAGTAGTTGGGGTACCCACACTGACAAAATGGCCTCATTTTTTGATGGATCAGACACCACTTCCTAGACTTTGCTGGCATCTTTTTCATGCTAGATAGACGTCTTCAGATCAATAATCAATAGGCCTGCTGAGCAGTTTTGATTGCTAACACCAAAATTTTATGGTTAGAACCTTCACATTCATACAGGTTTTCAGTATTGAAATTTGTAACACAACTCTGATGAAATATTTTTCCAATAAGTATGTTTATGAAACCTGATGTTTATACTGGTGGCATTATATATTGTGAGAAAGGTGATTTTATCAGCTTTCTAACAGTGTATTTTGTGACAATCATTTACAACCAATAATATGAAGTTGGGTATCTAAAGTTACTATTTAAATGAAGCTAATGAAATTATTTCTGATGTATAAATTCATGAAAATCAATAACCCAATATTTGTACAGGTAACATGATTTATCATTTGAAAGGGAATTTTATCAGCTGATCTTGTCAATCTGTATCTCCTAAGGAGAAGAAGCTACAGCCATAAACATGAAGGTTAGTTTATGAGCATTGTTATGAAGCTGATAAAATTGTCTTTCTCTACTATATTTGTTCATAAAACCCAATAATCCAATGTTTGTACTGATGATACAGAAATGGAATTCTATCAGCTTTCTAACAGTGTATATTGTAAAATCAAAAACATGAAGGTATGTACTTAAGCAAACATAGTTCAAAAATAGATGAAATTCTTTTCCCCATGTATGTATATATATATATATATATATATATATATATATATATATATATATATATATATATACATATATATATATAAAGCTCATGTTTCTCAAGGAAACCGGAATTTCTCAGCTTTTGAACAGTGTATCTTGTCAATTGTATCTGTTGAACAATATAAGTTACAGCCGAAAATGTGAAGATAGGTAATCAAGCATACGTTTTGAAAGTTGATGAAATCTCTTTCCAATATATATTTTGTTTTTTTTTTTGTATTTTCATTATATGTTTTGTTTGTTTGTTGTCAATATTTTAAAATTGGGGCTGATTATAACAGGTATATTGATTTTTTTATTTATCTTTTTATTTTTTCAATTCTTGTCCATTCCGTCCGTTTCATGCTTTGCAATGCATGAAACAATTGTGATTGACAAGAGTGAATTATTCCATAAGAAATCAATGTAATTGTTGATATATATAGTCTAATATCTATATGACTTATAATATTTATGTGACTTTTATATGGTTAGAAAGAGAATTCTATCCACTTTCCAAGTGTGTCTTGTCAATTTGTATAAGTCTTAGCCAGAAGCATGAAGGTAGGTTTTCCAGGATATACTGTTTCAGAGCAGATGAAATAGTCTTTCCAATATAACATGACTACATCAAATATGATCCAAACGTGTTTGTTTCAGGAGAATAAAGACATTTTGATATTGGGTTTTATGAACAAATATATCAAAAAAGAATTTTATGAGCTTCATTTTAAGAGAATGCTCAGATACCTAACTTTGCATTTCTGGCCCAACAGATACAAATTACAAAATACATTATTAGGAAGCTGATAAAATTCTCTTTCCGAAGATATATCATGATACCTGTATAAGCATTGGGTTTTATAAACAAATATAATGGAAAAAGAATTTTACAAGCTAATTTGAAGAGAATGCTTGCATACCTAACTCCACATTGTGGGCAGTAACATTATTTGCTCAACAAATGAAAATTCTTTGCTAAAAAAATTTCCTTTCCTGTGATATATCATGTTATCTGTATAATTATTGAGTTTTATAAACATATATATTGGTAAAAGAATTTTTATTAGCTTTTATTTATATATATATATATATATATATATATATATATATATATATATATATATATATATATATATATATGACATTATTTCATCAGAGTTATGTTATTTTCATTTCGAAATAGATATCTGAATATATTTTTCATGGGAGCAAGGTTCCAACTACAATATTTTGGTGTTTTCAATTGTATAGGCTGTATAAAAATGAAATCTGCAAAGTATAGGAAGTGGTGCTTTGTCCATGGAAAAAATGCGCAGTCTGGGTCCAAAACCAAAATGGTTAGATTAAAACTGATTTTCCATTTTTATAGTTTGGAAGCAATGATTAGTCAGCAATTTTAAAAGATGCTCATATTTTCTAATGTTCATTTTGATTTTTCTAACAATTTCACAAGTAAACTTATTAAGGTGCTTGATGTCCCATTAAACTTAATTAGTAACTGAATTTATATATCCTAGCAGTTATAGAAACCCTGGGATATGTCTGTCCCAGCAGTCTCAAAAGGGTTAAATGAGACAATTAATTCCTTTTATTAGTCTGATGATTTTTTTATCTTTTCATAAAGACTTCTCTGGATCAGTTTGGATGCAAAGCCCGCTGTGCTGTGATGAGTGGAATGACACAAGATAACCAACTTGTTGTGGGACGTCCAGATGTATGTATCTCTGAAAACTTTCCTCTAACTCTCTAGATATTATTGAACTGTCTTGCTTACTCTGATAAGACCAAAGTATAAAATCATATGTTCAATATATAGATGGAATGCGTACACTTGATATCTGATGAATCCTTTGAAATCTGGTAAATCTTAAAAGTTTAACAAAATATGGGTAATTTTTTATTACAAAATCAGCTTCATTCCTTGATACTCATAGATTCAGGGATGGCCATTCCACACCAACAGTTGAACAGCCAAGGCTAAGTAAGAAGCGACACATTCAAAATAACCCAGAAATTCGTCAAATATGTCAGTCAAAAAGCTAAATAGGTGAGTTCAAACCTATGCAGAAATCAGGGCACTAAAAACAATGGAAATGATTTTGGATATTGAATTATACATTGGACTAGAAAGCACTCAGAGAGCATATACCTCTGCCAATGCTATCAATAGGGGGAGTAATTATGTGTGGATCTATTTGAGAATTCAGTTAGTTCTTCTGTAGCCTATTGTCCACCCTTCTATGGAATATCATCAAGATCTATTGAGAACTTTTGGAGATTTCATGTAGACAAACATGAAATTTTGGTGATATTCTGTAGTTATGACATATAACTACAACATCGGGCATGTAATT
>OY735210.1:6052715-6105215 GCA_963457665.1 Thysanoteuthis rhombus | reverse complement strand
TTTTTGTAACTTCCTGTGAAAATCCTCCATTCACTTTCACATGATCTGGCAATAATGGCATTTAAAATGTGTTTTAAGATTGATTTTCTCAGCTGTTTTGTGTCAGATTTACTTGAAACTTAATAGAAAGATATTCCCTGATAATATGCTTCTTACCTAAAATTATCTATTCAGGGTCACGTGATCTGGAAAATATGGCATTCAAACATAATAGTGGATGCCTCATTGAACCTTTGGTTCTTATTTCTATAAAAAAACTACTTAGCTAATTCTATCAACTGTTTGTGAAACTTCAGATATTTACTCCCTATTTCCATATTTGATACCTGTAATTAACATTGACCATTTTGAGAATCTCTATTTTTACTTGTCTTTTATTTCATTTTTATTTTGGCTTAGTTTATTTCCTTTTGGTCTACATGATTTTGAACTTGTCTATTATTCAGATTGTTTTATTATATTCAGGTTATCGTCTGAAATTTATTAGTATATTTTAATCATTGTATGTAGTTTATTCAGACTTATTTCCCTGTCTTCGTTGTTATTTTTCATAATGTTCTGGCTTCCTTATCAATCTGCCTTGGTTGTCTGTTCTGGAATGTACACCCAAGGAAGCCTGGAGGGTGCATGGTTGAGACACGATAAAAAAAAAAAAACAATAAAGATGAGGAAATTAATCTGAATAAGCAACCTACATTGGTTATATTACATTTAATTTTCAGAGTTGTTACTTATTGAATGATCGAAATAATACTGCTTCTAAAATAGAGCAAATCATGCGTAATATATCTTTTTAAAATTCTAATCACCTAAAGTTGTAAATGTGATATACTATATCTTCATTGAACTGTGTTTTTTTCTTGTAGCCTTGCTAAAAGCCAGCAATATGACCAGGGTGGATTGATTGATATTTTCACACAGTATGGAGACCATCTTTACAGTAAAGGAGACCACGATGGAGCTATTGAGCAGTATATAAAAACAATAGGAAAACTTGAGGCTTCATATGTCATCAGAAAGGTAACATAAAAATTGATAAACTATGGGGAAAATTTGAGCTAGCTCTTTAGTTTTCAGAAATTCAAATCAGTGCTGGAAAACATAACAACATAACCAAACAGCAACTTCATAACAATCATCAAGATATCTTTGTCATCTTGTCCATACTTAAAAATTATTCAACACTACTCTCTCCTGTAACCTTTTGGTTAAGTGACAACAAAGAACTCTTGAAAGTGACATTTGAAATTACGAACAACTAATTTTCTAGTGTCAAAATTAAACTGGAGCCAAATACAAGTTCTGTCCCGAAAGTATCCAGCCTTAGTTCCCTTCAAAGTATTCTCTTTAGGACTTCATTCACTTATCCTAGCATCTATTCCTCTTTTCAAAATAGTCTACAAAGTCTTCTTTTGGGATCACCATCAGCTGCCTGTGCATTCTGAGCCTGAAATCTCTTTAGAAAAGAAGTCGCAGGGAGTCAAATATGGATTGGATGGAGAGGAGTGACTTGCTGACCTGTGCAATGATTGCCAAAAAACCCTGCATGAAATGTGAAGAGTGACTTACTCAGTCATTGTGAATGCGGTGATCATGCATCACTCAAGCCAATTCAATGCCATTTCACGGCTGACTGAATAACCCCTAGGGAAACTGTCTGTTCACACATGTGCAATAAGGTCCCTATTGATCGTTTGCCAAGTTATATCCAGGCCATGTGACTGGTTCTCAAGATATTCAAAATAGCTGGATATTTTCCAGATAGACCTTATACGTCATTAATTTGTATTGTCATATTATTTGTACATTATTTCTGAATTAACAACTCTATGGATCAGATAAAATAGCATTTTTCAGATATTAATCAATTTGTTTTAATTATTTTGTTCTATATATTATTAATTACTCCAATTTAGATGAAAACATCAAAGTTAAGTGTCGTCATTAAGAAATTTTATCTTTCCATTTTGACAAATTTTATAAGTTAAAGATGTAATAAAATAAATTCTTGCTGTGTTTTGATTTCATAATGGGAAGTCAAGGTTGGTTACTAAATATTCCTTTTAGGAAAAACTTTTGAGCATTCCCTGACCCCAAAAATGGTTAGGATGGTAGGTCAAGCAGAGTCATCAGAGTTTGTGGTGGTGGGAGATTTAGGAGACTGAGGTGTAGAAGAGAGAGGAAGAGGGTGTGTGCTGTCTCTGTAATGGCTTATTAAACAAAGGCTGAATGTTATTTTTTGCTTTTCTTTAGACAAGAAGTGTAAAGCAAACTTTCAAAAAGCAGGGTCCTCCTGTATTCAAATTCTTTTGTTACCTTGAAGTGGAAGAATCCATGGTTACAGACAGAAAGCTTAGAAAATCACAATTCAATATATAAGTAGATTTTAAACAGACTCTGCATTAGACGATTAATATTTGTATCTGTTGAATCCATTTTTATTCTTCATTTCTTATTGGTTATTTTAAGTATATATCAAACCCTGGTTGGAAAAATCCGGCTCACCTTCAGTTCCAAGCTTGCTGGATGAATGTTCTGGTACCTTGATAGGCAAAGGCTTAATTCATTATCATTTCACGTACTTAGTTGAATATATTTGGTCCTGCCTGTAAAATTTTTAGAAGTTTTTGTTGGGAGAAGTTCATGAGAAACTAGTGTTAAAAGATTTCACTTTGTGTCAGAAGCATAAATTGACTGATCCATTAATATAACATGAAATTTTTAATTGGTATTTTCATGGTTGACTCTTTTGGCACAATATTGAACACTTGACATTTATCAGATAGTTACTATACCTTGTTATAAATTAAACCATAATATCACATATGCCAGAATATAAGATGAATGGTTTACTTGGATATTTGAAGGACTACTGCTCACTAAAACTCATCAAATCCTTTCAACTGTCATTGTTGGGTCATGTTTGCATAGTTTTTTTCAAAAATCTAGTCCGTCTTATATAGGGTATTCAGTATCACTTTTGATCTCAAGAAATTCTTTCTGTGATTATAGGAAAGTAAAACAAGACAATATAAGAATAATTCATTACAATGTTGAGACATGGTTTTAGAATGCTGTTCAATTTTTAAAAGTCATTATTTCTTTTTATGCATATGGATTTTTTAGCAAATATTTCATGTACAGGATAAATGTTTAATGATACAGAGAAGTATTAAAGTGTATTTTATTACCAAAATCAACTGCAACAGCTCATGTGGAAAGACTTTCTAAATAATACTCTCTGAGAATAGTTAGAAGTAAGTTCTTGAAAACTTACAAAGAAAAGTAAACGTTTATTTCGTCAAGCTTTGAACATTATTTTAAATTATTCTATAATTTCTCCTCTTTCAGTTTCTTGATGCACAGAGAATCCACAACTTGACCAAGTATTTGCAAGCCTTGCATAAAGAACAATTAGCCACTGAGGAGCACACCACTTTACTTTTGAACTGTTATACACGCTTGAAAGATGTTTCCAAACTGGACAAGTTTATTAAAGTCAGTTATTTATTTATTTTACATTTTCCATCTTGTTTTTTTCATAACTTCATGTTGATAATCCAAATTCCATTGGCTGCTGTATTTAATTTTTTTCTTTGCATTATTGAGAAAAAAGGGTATTAACTTCTGATATTCAAATATGTACTCAATCTATTCAATGTTTTTACTACCAAACTGTGGTAATAGTTGCAACTTATTTACTCATAACTGTTGATTACTAACTGTCTTGCTGAAAATCTGTTTTAACTATTGAAATGCTTAGCTTAGAGAATATAGATATCATTGATGAATTGATAATTTTGCATCATCTGAGAAGAATGAACGAGGAACACTCAAAGCAAATATTCATTACAGTGTTGAAAAGGGGAGAAATATTTTATGCAAAGAATTGCACTGATATAGAACGGTTTACCAGAGAAAGTAAGTGCATCAACTATGGAAAATTTTACCATGTACCTAGACAATCTCAAGGAGAATTGTCCCATTAAGGATGACTACAAGCAAATAATACAGAAAGCTATAAGTACCAAGAATTTTTCCTGGGTAGAGGCTTTAAGCCTGCACTGATATATTTCCTTTTTCTTTTTTTTACTACCACTACTACAACAATAACTAATACTGCTACTATTATCATTACTAATGAAGAGAAAAAGAAGAAACTGCATATTTCTTAATGTTCAAAAGTATATTATCTTCTGATAGAATTTCTATGTATTTATATGTGTGTCACAGCTTGAATTTAGTTTAACTGTAATCATCTTTTCTCTATTCAACAACTGAATTGCCTTTCTTGATTCCAATCTATTCAACATGATGACATTCTTTTCCACTATATAATGTGCTCCAGTATATAATATCACCCATAATTTAGCAAGAGATATTTAAAGAAAAAAAATCAATTTTTTTTCAAATCGTAACCTCTAAATCACTGATAACTTGGTTTAAAATACTCGTCGAGAAATATTCTGGTTAACAGAGATGTGCAAGTATCAGTCACCTCAATCCATAGGCCTACTCCAAGCCATGACATGACCTTTGTGGTGCAATTTGATTTTTTTTCAAATAATATTTTGATTGAATTATATAGTTGGAAGTATAGTATCTTCACTTGATTCTGTTATTTATTTCAGGCCTAAAATCCTTTTGTATAACAATTGCTTGTAAATATTACTGTATATTCTTAAAAAAAGAACTTTGTTTAAAGAAAGCTTTGTCAACTTGAAATTTCTTTCTTCCTTTGACATTTCCAGACTAAAGACAAAGAAGTAGATTTCGATGTTGAAACTGCTATCAAAGTCTGCAGGCAAGCAGGCTACTATGAGCATGCACTCTTTTTGGCTGAAAAACACAACATTCATGAGTGGTACCTAAAGATTCAGCTGGAAGACATTAAAGACTATAAGAAAGCTTTGGAATATATTGGGAAACTGAAATTTGAGGAGGTGAATTAAGCATTTATTTTATTGAACTTTTGATGTATATATTTCCCTGGGTATTTGACTCAAAATGGTGTCACCCTAAATCTGTCAAGTTAAATAAAGATTAGTTAATGATATAATGTGTAACACTGTGTTTTTACTAATCTTACCAAATAATTATTTGTAAAGATGATCTGATAATACTATGTCCAAATTCTTTCTTAATAATCTATATTGAGTTTAAAGGTGTTTACTATAAACACAATTGTTACTTACATTTTGCCATTTAACAGTACATTCTGGTAGTAGTATATTTTAGCATAGGTATTAATTAAAAACAGTACCTTCATTATTATTTGTTGCGAAAAATATATTCAAATAGTCATAGGACCCACAATAATCTTGACTGGACCCACCAGGAGGGTGTTGATCCCTATTTCGAGAAGCTCTGTGTTATAATTTACTTCATGACCTTTCAGTTTTGCTTACATTCCTCCCCAGGCAATGCCAGGTACCCCTGTTAGTAATATATAAAAAGAGTAAGAGACAAAAGGTTGCACCATATTAATTCTAATTTAATCTCTACATCTATTCTTTTTGTATTTTCTTCATATTATTGAATGATAGCCTTTATGAAAAACTAAATCTTTTGTAATTTTTATTGCTTCATTGATAAGACTTATGAATCATCACTCTTCTCAAAAGAAGTAAAATCTTTGGGAAAATGCCTAAAAAACCTGAATATTACTGCTATATTTAGCAAAAATATAAAAATCCAAGCATGTAATATTTTGTTGAATACCTATCATATACATGTATACAAACTCAAGTTACAGCTGACAATTATATTGATTATATTCTCTTTTGTATATGAATCTCTATGTGTATTTGTTATTTCAGTATATACAGATCTTTTTTCTGAATCGTGAAAAAAACATTACAATAATTGAATTTAATCCTTTTTGACATAACGAAATACTGAATTGAAACCTGCTATAAATATGCAGAAGTAATCTACTCTGATTTACTTGGACTGGTGTTCTTATTGTTGTCACAACTTATCGGACATTGTACCCTCTGGCCTTCTTCCTTCGTCTTCTTCCACAGTTGGTAACTTTCTGGGAATTTAGAACTGAACCCTTCAATCAATCCATTGGGATAGATTGTTCTCATTTTGCTGTCCATGTTAGAGGATATCATGTTCATTAATTCTTCTTGCTAATTTGTCCTTATGATGTCTCTTGAACCAGACGAAAAGTTGTGACTATAACAACAAAGATGAGGACACTAATCCAAGTTAATCAGTGTATAAAACCTTTAAAATTGTTTCTTACTCAAATGCGCTGTTTTTTCCTATTTTTGACCTAAGGCTGAGGAGAACCTAAAGAAATACGGCAAGATTCTGATGAGTGAAGTCCCCCTGCCTACAACTGAATTACTGAAACAGCTATGTACAGATTATCGTCCTTCTGACCGTAAGTATATTTTTTTGAATGAAGGCTTCCTTGTTAAACAACTGCCTTTTTCTCTTTATTAGAATCTTGGACTCTTAATCATTAGAACTGCACCCAGAACTTTCTTAAATCTCTCTCCTTGTAGAAGTAATGTGTTCCTTTTAGAAAAGTGGTATATTGTATCTATCAGCAATCAAATATTTTAAGGAATATATTAGGTGTGGAATGGCTGAACAATCAACAGCCCAGAGAATGGAATCATTGAGCCAAGTTCAAACTCTAGCTGATACAGTTTATGCCCCCTGTTATGGGTAAATGATAGGGCAGGCTGGGCTCTCTAGCCATGGTTGGCAAGTAATCTAGGAGATGGACAACTCTGATTCCAAACCAGCCTGAAGAGGGATGGGCTCCATGAGTCTATCTTGCCCTTGACACTTATGATGAAATCATTTGTGGTGCTCAAACGACCTTGCACCAGATGATGGGATAGGTTAAGGTAATTTCTTCTGGTTATTGCTTGTTTGAAGAACCAGTTTTTGTTTGGTCACCAAAGTTGAGCAATGTTAACCAAGTCAGTGCACAAGTGGGTGACCAGATTCTCTTGATTCCAAATCATTGCAAAGTTCAGCAGAATTTTCAATTCCAATTCATTCCATAACTAATTTGTCTAACAGTAAAAGCTAAAAGAACCCTGAGTTGAAATGAAAAAGAAATGTGTAACACATTTTCTTACATTTTTAGATTTATTTGCAAAGTATGCACTTCTGATTTTGCATAAAAATACTTGAAATAAAGGAAAGGGGTGTGGACAGTTCAGAAGCAGAGAAGTAGCTTTAAACAAAATCTTGGTGTTTTGGGGCAGATCTTATCAAGTAACTGATTAAGTGAAGAGGATGTGGTCAGAGATCAGCATCTCTCTTACCAAATCTAAAGCAAAAAAATGCTGTTGAAATTCTAGACCTGAAAGACAATCTTCATATTTATCATATGGTCCAAAGTTATCCTTAAAGAAATGGACCACATCTGTCTCCTGGATTGTAAGCATAAACCACATATTCCCATTTTACCACCTATCTGTACAATGCTCCAAACTATCTTTGGATTTCCTAATTTCAAAAATGGATAACCACATATTTAGTTAGAAACATCTTCCTCAGTAATTCCAGAAGCCTCTGTGCCCCCCTTTCCTCTTAGTTGAATTTTTTCTTATTTATTTACAGAGCCTTTAGTTGATCAGACTGTTTTGGATGGTAAGTGCAGCAACAATCTTTTCACATCTTGAACATCTTTTTTCCTGTTGAAATAAGCAACAGAACCATTAACCATTGCTTCCCTCATTGCCTGTACTTTTTTCTTGCATCCATTTGCTTCTTCTTCTCCTCTACATTAGTTCAGTAGACGCAATTGTTTTTTTTTTCTCTCTCTCATTCTTCTGATTGACCCTCTCCTAGCCTTATGCATCCCAAATTACTTCTCTGAAATGAAACTTCACTATTCAACTAATTACTATTCTCTTTACATACGTACACAATTTCCTCTTCTCTCTTTATTAATTCATCTTCCTTCATACAAATTTGAACTTTTGTCTTTCCAATTTTACTCATACTCACTCGTGTCTGAATTTCCATTATTATACACTGATTTATATGAACTGGTGTCGTCAGCTTGGTTGTTATTGTAACAATGTCATAGCCGTTATAGCCTCTAGCCTTCTTTAGTATGTAGTATCCAGTCTGGTGGTCATGAGTTAAATCCCTGGGTCGGGTAGTGCTGAAAAGTCATATACTCGGAAGAGACAAACAAGCGACATTGCAAGGTCTAATTAACTGAGATAACCGCTGGTGTGTACAGCAGAACAGGAACCATCTATCTCCATGGATTAAATAAAGGGTTCCCAGAATTTTATCAGTTACAACAGACACCTGAAGAAGACTGGAGAGTACAACAGATAAAACATTGTGACTTTAACAACCACAATAAAGATATTAGTCCAAGTTAATCAGTTTATAATGATGATTTAAATTCTCTTTCAAGAATGTCACATATTTTATGTTGTATAATTTATCCAATATTGCTGATACTTATAATCCAAACATTCTTGCTTTTTATCGTATTTTTTGGTCTAACTACCACTATATTGTGTGGACAAAGAGACAAACTGAAGTGAATACGTTTGAATATACTTTTAAAAAAGGAAAAATATCTTTCAATCCAAAAATGAATTCTTGATCTGCCCCCAAATTTAATCAATTTGTTCTTAGCCTATGGCCCACCCTTCCTGAAAATTAACAATGATGACTGCTAATGATTTGAGAATTATAGTATAGAATCAGCCAGCAGAATGAGAATGCAATGCTGTTAGTGTTAGTAAAAATATCTTATATGTTTCTGTAAATAACTTTTGGACATCAAGTAGAAAGAGAAAATTAACCTTTTCTGAATCACTAGTCATGAGAAATGGATCTTCTTATAAATGAGGCCAACTGATATAATTGAGTAAATCTTTGATGTATCTAGAATTTATATTTTTAAGGTGTAATTTATATAGCTGAATATCTTCACTGCATCCCATCTTTTCAAGTGAGAGGGGTTTTTTTCTACTTGTTTTTAGTTCTATGAATTCACAGATTTCATGGGAAATTTTACTGTTGGATCCTTTTCATCATGTCAAAAAACTGTTTTAGGTAGAATATTTCTTCAACATGGAACTAAAATTTTTAAAAAAAACTTCATGTTTGCAACATTCAACATTTAAATGAGTTTTCTCTTTAACATATGTTTCGACAAGAGACATATCTCAGTTTACAACGCCATTTTCAATGTCCATTCGGTATCTTCAACATGGATTTTTTTTATCTGACTAGGGATAACTTTGATTTGAAAATGGCTTATCACAACATTGATTGGGTTGTCATATTTTTTACATTGAGAATAGTACTAAAAGTTGAAGATTTATTAATGTAATAGCATTTTATTACAAATTCAATGTAAATGAAAATATCATTATTGGGAGTTTTTGAGCCCTTAACAACAATGGTGTCTACCCAGAAAGTTAGACTAATTTTCAAATGCGTTTTTAAAATTTAGACATAATGCTGCTCAAGCTACTGATAATGTCAACAAAGCATTTTGAGCAAACGCTACTGCAGAGCAAACTGTTCAGCCCTTGTTCAATCTGTTTATGTTTGGAAATATGGATATAAATAATAAACCTCTAGGATTGCCCTGACCTGTTCTTAATGAAGAAGAATCGTCGACAGCAGTGGTTCACGACCCTCTGGCGATAGTTTGAGCACTTATTGGAGACTTTGGGACTCCTACAGCAATCATATCATGTCGTTTCAAAGTAATTGGAAAGGTAGAAAATAGGTAAAATGGATCTCATAAACTGAATGAAATGTCCCATGACAGTTCTAGACCCCACACCTCTCAGTTAACAGTGTCTAAACTTGAAGAATTGACATATGAAGTCTTGCAGCATCCTCCATATTCACCTGACATTTTTCATACAGATTATCATCTTTTCAGCATATTGAACTCCATATCTATAATAAATGCTTCAATAATAAGGAAGCCATGACTTGTGCTTTTACTGAATTTGTGACCACTAAACCTAAAGAATTTTATATATATGACATATTATCATCGGAGTATCTTAAAAAGTATGTATTGGCAAAATAGACTAGCAACTAGAAATGAAAAGAATATATTTATGTAGTAGATAAGACGTAACATATAATAATACCTGTAACCAGTAAGTTCAGTTATTTGCTGAAAAGTTCAGTGGCACGTGTATTAGTTAATGTTTTTAAAAAATGTATAATCTTGAAATAAAATGTGTCCAAGAAAAACTAAAATAGCATCATAAAATATCTTAAAACCTAAGAAAAACAGCCAAAATGAGAATGTTTACATGAAAATGAATGAAATTTGTCTGAGTAGAAGTTATTTCCTAATTCAATGTTTTGAACAAAAAAGTACTGTATATTTTGGCAGATAAGACAACTTTTGAAGAATAAAAAACACCCCTAAAAATGGTGTCAGCATATAGCCCAGATGAAAAAAATGGTGACTAAACACTGAACTAAAAATATGAAATTCAGAATGACATCGGGGTCTCGTCTTATCTGAAGGTCGCCTTATCCTCTGAAATATACAGTAATTGATTGCCTTGCAAAGCTGGGTTTTTTCCCGTTGTCTTCTGTAATTTTTTTTATTACTTATTGGATACTGCATGTTTGGAACAGCTGGGAATATTGCATTTTGTTTCTCTTTTGGATTTCTTAATTACTCGTATTGAGTTGATTAAAGAATGGATTTTTTTCTTCAAAATCTTCTTTTATCTCTTCCATGCTTTTGGATTTTATTTTCAGCCTTTCCTTTAGAGTTTGACAAAATTTACTTCAAGAGATGGGGATTCTATCAATATCTAAGTTTTGAATCTATTCTCTGTCAGAAACAATGGATCATGATTGGTCCTATGTATGTCCAACAAGATTACCTTTTGCTTATTCCATTACCCAATGCAGGGCTATTTGGGCACCATAGATGATTTCATCAGAGGTGTATCGAGAGCAAGATAGCCTGACAGAGCCTATCCCTCTTCAGGCTAGTTTTGAATCAAGAGCTGTCCTTCTCCCAGATTGGTTATCAACAATAACTTGAAAGTCCAGTTTGCCCTATTATTTATCCATAGCTTGGAGGAGAAAAAAAAGATCATGCCTTTCCCAAGTGTGAAGTGAACATGAACTGTCTAAGCCAGAGCTTAAACTGAGCTCGCTGATTTCATTCACTGTGCGTTACGCATTTTGCCACACCACAACAGTTTATCACCTCAACATAGGTGCAGCCCTACCAAATTTGGCTTGTATACTCAATGGACCTAAGGAAAGGTTTTAAAAGCTAGAATTTTGCAAGATTCTAGAGGGGTCTTCTATTTACAATGTAAATATAATTTATATAATAACTGGACTCTTACTTTCCATTCAATACATAGGTATCTTATTTCATGTGTTATATATAATTCCCTGCTCCTTTTGCTGGGCTAAACTATACTTTGTAAGTAAAGCTTTCCCTGAGTATAATTTTTGTTTTAAATTTTTGATAGTGAGATGGTTAGTTGGTGAAAACTTGTCAGGAATAAATGATTAGATAAGAAGAAAATGACTTCAATATAGGGAACACTTTAAAAAGAACTTTCAATGATAAAATTGGTGTTGCTATTTTAAATTGCTGTATAACAGCAATCAAATACTTCTGGGAAATTCATTATTATATTACAAACAGAAATACCATGGGTGGCCTGTTTTTTAGATACCTAAATTAAATACTATGACATGAGTTAGCTATAGTCGGCACTAATTGTTTTAAGATGCTGATAATCTACACCTGGTATGGGAATGTAGCTTCAAGAAGGATTGTTGTACTCAATCAATGTATAAAATGATTCAATTTTACCTGTCTGAAAAAGCTGTAAAAGATTAACATAGGACAAGGAATTCTTACAAATTTTTAAAAATTTTCTACTTTAGACTAAATTTTCATAATTATGTACTTATTTATATGAATTGAGTAAATAATATTTATCAATTCAACCCACCACACACACAACCAATCTAAAGCACTAACCCTCATTAGAGAAGACCTTATCTCTAATTGTTTTTACAAAGAGAAAAATTTCCATTAGTTAATCAAAATTTCAAACTGACTTCCATACTTTCTTTTTGCAAAAAAAGATTTTGTACACACAAAAAAATGATATAGATTGTGACTTTTTAAAAAAAAAAAATCCCTTGAAGTGAAAACTTCCCGTTATCTATCTCCTGAAGTAGTCTCTACAAATGAACCATATTTTTTATTATCACATTAGGATTAGGGTTAGATTCCCTGGATCAATACTGCCATACTTGAGATAAGCATTATGTAGAGAAAGAGAAATCCTTATGCCCAGTTTTATATGTTGAATAGGAAGTAAGGGTCCAGTTTACCCTTATTGTTACATTCAAGTCTTATAGAACTTGTAAATAAAACCCTCCTCTAAAGCCTTAAAAAAAACTTTTTCTGCAGAACTTGAAAATATACATGGTATAATCTTGAAACATCATTTGAAGATATTGAAACAAAAATCATGAAATGAAAGTCTTGAAATTTATTAAAATAATATTGGCCACTACGTTTATGTCAAGTATTTTGTAAAAAAGGGAGATAAGTCATGGATGAAATTTGGATGAACTGTCTGCCTTACATTTAGCTTTTTTAAATTGGCAAAAAATTTTATGAAATATTTAGAAAAACAAAGATATTTTGATCCACTAACATACACAGACAGAAAAAGTTGCATAGTTTATATCCTGTGCTGTGAAAATATGTACTCCTATCTCAAATTTCAGCTTCCTAGATTCAAAATTGTGGCCCATGAAGTGAAAATAGCCAAACAAACATTGAGTTTATATATATAAGATTATTGTTCAAATTTCTTGCTTGTATTCTAAAATAAGTCTTTTATTTTACAGGAGGACTTCCTAAAATTCAGAAAGCATTTGCAGAAGAATTTATTCATATTTTTGTGAACAGTTCTGCTCGATTGACTGAATTCTTAGAGCATATGATTAAGGTGGGTAATGTTAATTAAATTTTAAACAAGGTATTTTTCTCTTTTTACATATAATAGACTTCAATATTTTAACATAGTGTTCATTATTTTATATTTTTTCTCTTAAATTTTATTTTTATTTAGTACTGACAAAAATATAAAATGAAAACAGAGTTGTTAAATGTAGAAGTGAAACCAACTAATAAATAATATTGTACTTTGGCATTATCTAAACAAGGATAATACTTGTATATTATGTTTTTAGGGAATCACTATCTTGGAAATTCACCATGCATGAATATACATGGTATAGAAGATAGAAAAGGAAACCAATTTCCATATCATTGTTAATAGGGTCTTTGAAGAGATCATGTTACTCAAGTTTGAACATTTTTATTAGGTTTTACAGAAAGCTAACCTAGAAAAGCAAAGTTTACTTTACACCATTTCTTTACTTTTACAAAAAAAAGAAGAAAAATGAAAATGGAATTCAGACTCTGTTTTGTAGAAAAAAAGTTTCAGAAGAGCATGCATTCTCTTCTCTCTTGTATACCCCAGTGTGCTCTACGACCCACCGACCCAAACTCTGACAACTCAGACTAACATACCATCATCATAATTTGGAAATACTCCAAAAATCTTTCAGATATGAATTATGGTGGTTGCTTCTGAACTTCCCAAAAGGAAGATACTATAGCCCTGGGTTCCCAACCAGAGGTCCACAGACCTTTGGGAGTACACAAAACATCAGGGGATGTGAGGAGAGGGTAGCCATTTCCAAATTTTAAAAAATAAATGATGATATTGTCATTGTTGCCTATCGAAGGGGGCTGCAGGTTGCTTTTGAGAAGTACATACTTTTTTTTTTTTTTTTTTCTTGTCAAAACCTAATTTTCACTGCAGGGGGGGGGGATTCGAAAATTCCCTCAAAATTCATATATATATATATATATATATATATATATATATATACACACACACAAATTCTCTGAAACATGTAAACTGTTGAAAAATGTATTAGAATGCTTGAAACTTGGTGTTATTTTTTCCACTTTGTTAAAGAGATGTTGCTTTGCTACCCTCTAATGCCATTTGAATTTTGTCCCCAAAAGTTTTGATTTTTTCTCTATAGAATGGAAGGATGGATATATTCATTTTATCATTCATGAACAAATATTTATATCTTGTCATCTCAAGGGGGTGGATTTTGCCATTTGCATTTCAAAGTCTTGATTATTGTTTAATATGCTTAATTTGCAGGTTCAGCCTAACTCTCCAAGTTTGTTGTACAACACCTTATTGGAGCTTTACTTACAAGATACAGTTCATGAGACGGAGCCAACGGTCAGTTGCAACAGCATTTATATTAGATTTTCATCAAATTTATGAGATAGAAATACTTCAACTATAACACTGAAACAAAAAGAAATTATTTCCATTGCCAAAATTTATTGCTTTAACTATGAAAATATTTAAAATCATAATGTGTATTCAGTCAAGTGATGATTTAAAAATTCTTTTTAATGAATCTTGAGGAAATCATAACTATTTCCATATGTAGCAGCATATAATATACCACTAATTTTTTTCAAATTGCTCACAAGGTAAACGTAACCTTCATGATCCAGTCCCATATTGGCCAAAGTGTGAAGAGCAGTTAAAAAAACTTGGTGATGAATTCAAGGAAATGTGTTTTTTTTTTCTTTATATTCCCTGCTTAAATAAGGAGGGGGTCTTTTATGCCATTTAATATGATATATACAAGCTGAAACATGCCTATTTGAGAGGCATTGCTACTGGTGAAAGTAGATTAAAATTTATATTTTGCTGATAAAAATATCCCTCAACCTATTTTCGGAACAGTGGACTACTCCACTGGAATGAATTGAATCACTTTTTAATAAAAAATGAAATTGATAAGATTTATTTACTTATCAGCAGCTTTGTAGTGGTGAATTAACTATTCACTAATAAACAGAATGTGAAGAAACTGCTCCAAATCCCCAGAAACATGGGTATATATTTTCATCAAATGTATTATGGCCTCCAGTATACATACGGCTTCTCGTGTAAGAAAAAAAACAGATGTATTATGACTTGCAGCATACATACAGCTTCTTGTTAAAAAAAAATCATCTCTTAGAATTTCAAAAATGTCCTTGGATTTTTTCCTGGGATAATTACTTGATAGAATAGTTCAGAATTATTCATAATTCTCTAATTAAGCCTATGCTTTAAAAATAATATATTTTCTGCACCTTGATGGACATTTAATAACAATTGGTTTATTACCAGATTTATGGTTTTATCCCAATGATTGGATTTTTAGTTTCCTTTTATAGCGTTTCATTTGAAATATGAGTGATGCTAATTGTTGAATAAGAGTTTGCTGTCATTGCCACTAGAATAGTATTAAGGCTTCTTTGTTGGTTATTAGCTTTAATTTAATGAGAAATCATTTCTTTAAAACAATTCTAAAAAAGTATACTTTTTTAAATGTTATACGTTAGATTTCGCTGAATCAGAACACATCAGGATCACAAATTTTAGTCCCTGTCAGTAGTCATTCCTTTTAGATTGATTTGCATAAAAAGGTCAAAATATTACATACATACATGAGCAATAGGTCTTCTACTAAATGTCTATTCTTTGTAATCAATGTTCCATTTAACTGGAACTGACTGTATATAATAATTTATCCAACTTTTCTTGTCTTTCAATTCAGAATGTTTTATTCAAACTAATGTCTGCAAATTTGAAAGCAAGAAAATTTCTGAATTTACTCTGGAGAAAAGAGCATTGCTTAGTAATTTTTGGTGCTGATTAGAAAGCTCAACTCTTAAATTCAATGACTTTAAAATTGTATTGCTTGCAGTATAGCACTTAATTTATTCACTCTGTTCTTGCCACAATAAATATATTGGGTTACTCAAAAAGTTCTCACTATGGTCATCATTAGATGGCATTAGGATCACTTAGTTTTAACTAACTTCAATCAAAAAGATTGTTTTTTGTTGTATCGTGTTTTTTAGAGTATCCTTGTGCTTTTTTTTAAAGATTTGTCAAGATCGGTATATTTTTGGCATAATGATTTTTTTTTATTTCAAGAAAGTTGAAAATGTAACTCAAATGCAAAAACAATTTGTACATTTTTTAGAAAAGTTACTGTGAATGATTGAATGTGTTGAAAATGGTTTGCAATGTTTCGTGCTAGAGATTTCTCTATTGATGCTGCATGATTAGTTTATACATGTCATGATTGATAGCAGTCAAATCAAGACATTCTTTGAGTATAATTAATGTTATCCGATTGCCATCACACACAAAGTTGATATAAAAAGTGCCTAATATCCCATCAGAATTATTCAAGTCCACATGTTTTGTTTGGTGACCAGGCAAAAATTGTCACTGCTTGACTGGAAAGTTTTCACTCATCTGTCAAATTCACCAGCTATTGCATCTTCGGATTACTATTTATAAAAACTGGTGGGGTAGTTGGGGCAGTTCTTTGCTGAGAAAGATAAACAATTCTGGGAGAATTGAATAAAGAAGTTGCCTGGATGATGGCAAAGGATTTTGTAAAAATTCTATTTTTATCTTATAAACCCAATAAATTTTTTTGGTAACCCAATAATTATTGCCTGAAATGATATTGAATAAATACAGATCAGGATCATTTGTATCGCTTTTGCTATCACCCCCAAATTTTGTTTAAACTTACATCCATTTTTGTACAGTGCGAAAATGAAAACTTTTTTCAGTTCTATTTCACTGTGTTACCAGACTTGAACCAAAAAGTCATACAAATATACAGAGGAAGCTGTTTATTATTATCATGGATAATGATATCAAGTGGTTATTTTTATCAAAATCGGTTAGTCCCAAACACTTTATTTGAAAGTAGTTAAAAAAATGAATAAATTTCATAACATTTTTTCATAAAGTAAAGTTGTTTACAACAATGAATTTTGTAATGACTGTAAATTATTCCCATTTTGATATCCTTTGCTCAATGTTATTGTTATCTGAAAGACCCTGCCCCTGAGCAATCATAGTAAACAGATTCCTCTGTATATATATTTATGTGTGTGTGTGTGTGTGTGTATATATATATGTATGTATATATATATATATATATATATATATATATATATATATATATATATATATACACTCACACACATACATGCATTCAATATTTAACCTTTTTAACTCATTCAAAAATATTTTGATAGATATAACCAACAGGCGTCTTATCATTACAGCTAAATTAGAATTTGCAAACAATACTTTGAGTTTTACACGCATTGTCATCAAAATAGATCTTTATTTATTTTTATTTTCTTTTTTCATATGATGCTGGATATGGGCTCGGCTTGCTGGTTCTTTCTTTTAAGAATGAACCAAATGATACGGTATAATTTTCAAAAAGATCTTTCTTTAATTTACTAATGATGCAAGCAATTTCTCATGTGAATGCCTTTTTCCCCGTCTTCCTGAAATTAGCAATATAAATATCATTATCATCTTCTAATATACATAGATTTATTTGGACTATTGCCCTCATCTTGGTTGTTTTTATACGTTTCAATGATTGTATCCTACTGCGTCCTTCGGATAATTGTCATATTTGGTAATGCACTTACAATCTAGTGTGTAGTCTCCAATATGATCCCTAGGGGTTGACTGTTTTCATTCCACCATCTATGACTGGGGCATCAGTACAACAGCCGAGATGAGATTAATGGTCCAAATATATCTATGTATAATGATAATTGCTCTTATTAAAACTCTGACAAATTATCTTTCACCTGGTATGACAAGAGCTGAACAGATACTTTTTAAAGCTGTTAGAAGCAGAGGATTCTTAAATGTTTTGAGTTCAAATGTAATAGCCTTTCAAAAAGTATTTAAAAAATTCTAAAAGCTAAAAATTCTATTAAAAATTTTGTATCTTTCAATAGTATAATGACAATAACAATTCTCAAACATTTACTGAACAGTTGCCAAACTATCAGATTCAAATTATTCACAAGTGAGCATATGGGAAAATTCCTCTTTAAAATTATATTTCATTTTTCTAATAACTCAGATTCTATTGTCAAAATAACTAATACAGTAAACCATCAGCTTAATGGATTAATAGGGGTGGATTGTTATCCGTTGATTGCAAATGTCTGTTAAATTGAATGTTACCTGAGAAAGTTCATTTTTTAGCTATTTTTACTCTTTTCAAATTCAAATTAATTTGACATCACTTCCTTTTCAACTAAATAAAAAATGAATAAAAATGATCAATAATACCTATTTTCAAAAAAGTCTGAAGTGTTTTTCTATTATTTTTGCATCATTTTTGTATGTATATATTGATAATGATAATGAAAAGTACGGCAAAAGTAAACATTGAATTAGGAAATAGCTGATAGTTTTGTATTAAAATATATTATTGTTTGCTATGTAGTTTTGTCATAAAATTGTGTGTTTAGTATATCTTAAATATTGTTTGACAAATGGTACTTGGGAGAAAATTTTTTGATTGTCCAATGAAAGAATTGGTTTTATGAAAATGTTAATGTCCAAAAAGGAGCAAAAAAATGTATGTTTTTCCAGAAAGTGATCTAAAAGAATTACCCAAAATTGAGGCAAAAAAGTATTTAGATGTTCCTGGAAAATGCACTACGTATCATTAAGTCTTCATTCAGCTCATGCAATATCAAAATATTTTTAAAAATAACACAAAAAATTCAGGAACTGTAAAGTGAAAATATAAATTTTTTTTTAATAAATTTTGATGTTTTGAATGATTTTCTAGAAAATTTATAGTTTTTGAAAAATATCAAGTTTTGAATTTATACCTTATTTTAAAAAAATCTGAAGATAATCCTTGTAAGCCAAGCCTCTGTGAAAATGGCAGAAAATGAATGCTCAGTTTAGCCTTAGTTACATTGTTATCAGGTTCTCTTTTAAAAGACTTTTTCTTCTAAAAATTTACAAATTTCCAGAAAATTCTAGGGTCTAATAGATTGAAAGCACCTAGAATTCAAAGAAATTAATGAGAAGTTTGATATTCAAAACACTACAGTTGGTATGGATTTAAAACAGTAATGAAAAAATAAAAAAATGGAAAATTCAAAACTGATATAAAACTTATATTTATCCTAAAAATAAGTGTTTTTGTTTTTTTAAAGAGTGAAACAAAATTTGTTAAATGGGAAACAAATATACAAGCAATCAAATGATGAACAAACACAAATAAGTTTCAAGTTTTTGAGCCCTGGTGTTTTAACAATTAAAAAAAAAACATTTTTAATGTCACATTTATAACTTAATCTGGATATTGGTGCAATCTTACTATATCTCAATAGCCAATACATCAAATATCTAAAAAAATCTAAAAATATCCGAGCTTCATTTAAAAAAATATCTTAACTAATATTTGTTTTCTCGTATCTAAATGTAGCAGAAATACCCAATTTTTTATTTAAATGTGTATACACGTGCCTGGTGAAAGGGCTGCCGAATTCAAAAAAATTGTTTTATTGGGGTCTGTTGAACAGAGGGTTTACAGTACATCTTTTTTTTCCATGACTCAAACCTATCTCAATCTTAAGCTTCATTAAGGTTGATGATATTCGATGATACTCTGTTGCCAACAATTATAATAGTTCTTGTTCCTTTAGGATTGGTTTCTATTAAATTCAAATGAAAATGGAGTTAATAACATTGGCTCTTTGAGCATCCAAATATATCAGCTATATACGTAGAATCTTTGATAGTAATTAATTTTTAATCATTTTATGAACAGATTTTTTTATCCTTTTGGCTACATGAAATTTAACTTTTTAAGATGGATACTGAAATATTAACCATTCGTTATACAAGTTGACACTTGTGTTGAATTCAAAGATTTCAACCTGATGAAATAAATCATCATATATTTGAGAGCCGTGTCTGTCACAATTATTGTATCAGTTGCAGCCATCAGCCTGTCTCCCTTCCTATCTTATTAAACTACCTAACTTTCTTTTCTCCCTTCTCTCTTGCTACCGTGTTTGTCACATTATAGTATCAGTAGCTATTATCAGCCAAGCCTATTGTTGTATGCTTATGATTAACATCAGCGAAGCTACAGGTCATAGACTAGTAATAATAGTTGAGATCAAATCAATTAAAATGTCTGTGTGTTTATTGTCTTGCCTGCTCTACCAACATTTTATTTCTACATCAACTGGATATTGTTTTAAATAATAATTTGAGATAATTTTTCAATTAGATTTCAGTTAGGTCTGGATGATTTGTCTTATCATTTTTCAATCTTTCTTTGTCCTATCCTTTTTCATCCTACTTTGTCCTATCCTTTTCCATCCTGCTTTGTCCTATCTTTTTTCATCCTGCTTTGTCCTATCTTTTTTCATCCTGCTTTGTCCTATCCTTTTTCATCCTGCTTTGTCCTCTCCTTTTTCATCCTGCTTTGTCCTCTCCTTTTTCATCCTGCTTTGTCCTCTCCTTTTTCATCCTGCTTTGTCCTCTCCTTTTTCATCCTGCTTTGTCCTATCTTTTTCCATCTTGCTTTGTCCTGTCCTTTTTCCATCTTGCTTTGTCCTGTCCTTTTTCATCCTGCTTTGTCCTGTCCTTTTTCATCCTGCTTTGTCCTCTTTTTTTTCATCCTGCTTTGTCCTCTCCTTTTTCATCCTGCTTTGTCCTCTCCTTTTTCATCCTGCTTTGTCCTATCCTTTTTCATCCTGCTTTGTCCTATCCTTTTTCATCCTGCTTTGTCCTATCCTTTTTCATCCTGTTTTGTCCTCTCCTTTTTCATCCTGCTTTGTCCTATCCTTGTTCATCCTGCTCTGTCCTATCCTTCTCCAGTCCGCAATTTATAATTCATCCTAACTGTACTCTCTTTCCTCTCATATATCCTCTCTCTGCTTGCCTACTGTGGTGAAAATACTGCTAAATTGGATTTCATGGGAATTTAGTTTGGAATACATTGAACAATCAAAAATTGAGCAATGTTTTTAAAACTCAAGATGTCTTCAATATATTCTTCTGATTTGCAATATCGTCAGGGATTATATTTTCTAAATTGCTTCTTTAACAGTTATTTAATACAGCAGTAATTTGAGAAATAAAATTTAGTGCTCTATTCTAGGTACTAGATTGGTGAAGCTTCTTATATGATTGGAAAAACTGATTTCCATCTAAAATCAACGTGTGATATAAGTAAATTCTTATATGGAGACAAATGTTGGTTTGTATTTGAGATAAGGAACAATTGTATTAACTAATTTCTAATGACATCATCTTTGAAAAAAATTCAGGATATTACTTGGTCAAGACTTCCTTACACAAACCTAATGAATCTTCATTGGAACAAATTTGAATGGTACAGCACTGTTTTAAAAGTCGCTGATGACTAGCTGAGTAACTTGTATTGACATGAATTTGCAAATTCACTTTTGAAATTCAATCATCTTTTATTAGAAAAGAGTAAATCAAAGACACTGTAAAATCGTCTTTGACTTACAAATATTTATATGATCAAATAATGAAAATAAGACAAATTTTCAAATTGAATCATTTATTTAAGACAAATTTAAGAAATTTCAAGAAAAACTGCCATCAAAAAACTACTGGATACTTTGAGGTGATCTCGGTCAACCACTTTCAAATGCATTTATTGTTTGCATGTTCATGAAAAATAAAAATTGGTTTAGTATGGGAACGTGCTTTATTTCTTTCTTTGTCAGTATACTTGTACATTAGCAGAAGTTTTGACAATCAGAGGAGAAATTGATTTTTTCAATTATAATACTTGAAGTTACTTAGTTAACAATGCTTAAGATTATTGTGACTTTCCCTTCGTTTATTTAAATTATTTTGATCCTCCTGAAATCATATGAGCTCAAGCAAGCCAAAGTAGCAAACTAGTTAGAATGATAAAATGATGATGAATGTTTTTTTTTTTTACCTCAGAAAGGGAGCAAAGGTTTGATAGAAAGTTGACAAAATAAGTGTTTTTCTGGGGGGCAGGTATCATAAATTGAAATCCTTCACCAAAAGTTTACTTTTTACATTTTTGTATGGAATCATTTTCTTTCAGATGGGCCGTAAAAAATTCCAATCCATTCTTATCTCCTAATTGTCCTACTATTTCGCTTGATTACTATGAACTCCATACTTCTTCTCCAAACTGAAAATTACAGAATACTTCTACAGTAAAAATCAATGATATAACATCAAGTTTACTGTTTTGTTTTCTTTCTTTCTGTCCTTCCTAATATTTCATTTTTACTCAACCTCCATAAATCTCTTATGAAATTTTGCTGATTTTTTTCCATTTTCTTCCTTTTTGTTTTCATGCCCTTTACCTATTTTCTTTCAATCTATTTGCTGCCAAGTATATTTATTAATGTTGTAACTCCCATGTTTGGTTTTTCTCATGAAAAATTGATGAAAATAGAAAGTCATTGCATTTTTTAAGTTTTATTTTCCATACAAATCAACTAATATTTACGACAGAATATCAGATGAATGTAATATATACATAAAAATATCATAAATGCGTTATACTATTTGCAACTCTATTTGGAATGACCTCCCATTATTACACTGAAAATGTATCGCTTGGCCTAGACAGTGTGAATAGAATCAACAATTAGAGAAAATAGGGCTGCTGATGGAATCAAACCTGTGATCAATAAGGTAGCCACTTTAACCCTATAATATAATATTATATTATATTTAATTATTTGAAACTCTAATAATGGGAGACTTCATTTCAATTAGAGTTTCAAATAATATGATGCATTCATGATTATTCTGTCAGATTATATATCCATTTCTTGATAGTATAATTGTCTGCATTGAGAAACATTATAGCAAACATGGACAGTGAATGAACAAGATAAAAACATGGGGATAAAGCAGTTATTTGGGCCTTTTTGTTTAGTTCAATGGAAGAGCAACACTCATAGGTTGCTGGTTTGATTCCTGCAGCTGCCCCATTTTCTCGAATTATCAATTCACGTTGTCTTGGCCAAGTGACTCATTTTTAGTGTAATAACAGGAGGCCATTTCAAATGAAGTTTCAAATTATATAACACATTCAATATTGTTCTGTCGTATTATATAACCATTTCTTGATAACAGAAATGTATGTAGAAAAAACAAAGAATAATATACTAACATGAGACGAGTTCTCTTGTCACTGGCATTGGACTGACTACTTGTTGAGTTGAGTTGTCTCAATCATGGTATTTGACTGATGACTTGCTATGACGAGTTGAATCATTTGTTGCAGTGAATGGGTTTAGAATGAATGACAGTGGCATGTCTATCCTGAAATTGATACTGTATTTTTGTCGATGTAAACTCAAAGGCATGTTTTAAATTGTTGGCAATGTTTGCTATATTATAAGCCTTAAGGATTAGCACTATTGAGGCTATATCTTGAGATTTAAAATTCTTTATCTTTAAATTTTTAAACTATTGCTATATTTTAAAAACATAACTGTTCATGTGATAGATCTTCAGTATATACAATGTCATTATTTCTTCAAGCACTTTTTGTACAAGATTACTTTTTTTTCCCCAATTATTTCTATCAATTCAGCATTTAAAATTTTTCAGAGAGCTGTTGATTCTTTTTAATAAAATGACATTTGTGAATTTAGGAGTATTGAATTTAATTTTTCATATTCATAGATTGTGTCAAATTTTACTAAACATTTGAATCTTCTTCCTCAAGTATGGTGGTTTGCCAAGTGAAACTGAGGTGTTAACTATTGTTTTAATCTTTTTTGTCTATTTAAACAGATGAAAGCAGAAAAGGAGAAACAAACATTAGAATTATTAAAAGGTTCAAAAGTAAGTGCTTTGATTTTGTTCCTTTTTTTCAAGAAAAAGATTTAAAGCTTACTGTATATTTACCAATCAACAGATTAGAATCTAAGGCTTTTTTATTTTCTCTTATTTTTTCATTTCCAATTTTAATAATTAGTGACAATCTAAAGTTGATAACTGAACTTTTTTTTCTCTTCAAAAGATTACATTTTATCTTTTTAAAATTTTTATTACATGAATTATTATAAACCATTATTATTCATTTTAAACCACTTTTTTCTTCCATCTTGAAAAATGAAATTGCTTTACTCACCCTGCAGAGGAATAGAGGGTTTATTCCTCTTTTTACTTTGCAAGCATTGCATAGTGAGACTTGCAGTTGAACTGCTGATTTAAACAAGGTTATTATGAAATCAAAAAGAAAACATTGAAAAAATTCAGTCCTTTATTAGATAAGTAGTGAAAATTTTACTAAAATCCTGTAAATAGTTGATATTTTGCATGTATCTTAGTTCTTTTGTCACTAAAGTTCAATCGTACATTCTCTCACTATTTATTTTTACATATGAGCTGTTCATAACAAAATTCAGTGAAAATAAATTAACTCTGTCATTGCTAAATTTCAACTGTAAATTCCATCCATAGGCTAGGTTTCCAGCTAGTTAATAATAATAATTGATTACCTTCCATTCATACTAAAGGGCCTTTTCTTTTTAATTCTGAGCAATTTTTTCCTCAATACTTTTGTTCTCATTTCATTATTCTCTTTTTAATTCAGGCTGGCTACGACATAGATCAGGCCCTGGTTTTGTGCCAGATGCACAATTTTACAGCCGGCATACTCTATTTGTATGAAAAAGCTGAATTGTAAGTATCAAAATCCAATTTCCATTCAATAAAGACTAAAATAGATAATAGGTAATTGGAAAAGCTTCTGGACAAAGATGGGATCATTATCTACACGGAGACAAAAACTGAGAATTTTTTAAATTGATAATAATCAATTTGCCATTGGAGTGAACACCAATTTTCTGCCCAACTTGAAAATTTATATGGGTTGATAGTCATTTCTCTATTAACAAGTATTGTACCACATTTTTGCATTAACTGGATCAAGCAGTGCTTATTCTTCAAAAGGAAACTTCCAGGGATACAGGTGCAGCTAAGAGGAAGGGCCTTATACCGGCACTGGAACAAGAAGGCAAACAATGTATAGAAAAATGTCTCTCATTTACTTTTTTTATGTAGGCCAGAAGATAGACCTCTTATTGAGGCAAACAATAGGAATATGTATCGATCACAAGCTTAGCTAGATGTGGCTCAGTCACATATTCAAAATAATTTGAAGAAAAAGTTTTTGCTTGTAATTTTGGGGGTTTTAAATATAGTAAATGGTCAGTCTTCCGAACATTTAAGCTTTATAAGGTGGAGTTCTATTTAGTATGTAACTTGATCTGGACGATTATGCAAATATTCAGCTGAAAGGAATATTTGCACTTGGGTCTGCCTGGCAGTGTTTGCAGGCCTAACCACAGTGTGCATGATTCCCGAAATTCAATAAGTGCAATGTTTATTGGCTAATTCAAAATTATTAAGTTTGTGATAAAATGAATTTTATATAGTCCCCAGTTTTCTTCAAATATGTTTTTACGGTATGGGTGGGTGCACTTTTGACATCAGCAACAAACACAACATACCAAGATTTTTTTAAAAAGCTATTTCTTCCCCCCTAAACAGAGATCTGAAAATCTCCCCAAATCAACTAATTTTATTTCAATTGAAATTTTCAGTTATTTTTCATTTAATTTATGAAATCTCTATGAAATATTGTTTACTGTGTATGTGTGTGGGTGTGTGTATATATATAAAGTTATTTTTCCCTATGCAATACCTGATAAGCCTGTTAGTTTTCAATATTATAAAATGTAAATAGTGTATACCTGTATGCATTGCAATAGTGATTGAAAAAAAGGTACTGATCAGAAAAATAATTCATATATGTGAATTGGATGGAAAATGCATTTTTAAGAAAAAAATGCTGCAATTGGCATTGCAAAAAGTTCTTGATCAAAAAGAATTCATGTAGAGTAATAATGAATTTTTGAACTGAAGTTTTCACTGCATAATCTTTGATCTATGTGATTAATGTTCACCACTGAATTAACCGGAAAGGATATTTGTGTTTGAAAATTAATATTTGTCATGTAAAAAAAAAAAAAATGCTTTTTTCATGATTAGGCTATGGTTTGATGAATCTATGTGTAATATTCAGTATTATACAATATTTATTGACCCTGGCAAGGGCAGGATCTTCTGCCTGTACTTATATATATTTTATATGTTCTTTTATGTATATATTTTTTTAATAATCTGTTTTGTGTTTTCTTTTTCACACAACAAATCATGGTAGCATATAAACCTGCATTTCTGGACACACAAGCATCTATACATGTGTCAGATAAAATATTAGCAATAAACATTTGAATGATTTCAAACTAACAAATGACAGTTCTGAAAGATACAAATAAATTTGAAGATATGATTAGAGTTCATCCCTAGAAGAGCATGCAAGATAGATATTGGGTTCTTTTAGAAGGTTTTTTGGGAAATATCCATCAGAGTAATTTTGACAATAATCTGTCAACAAGTTACACATAGAAGAAGCATGAATTAATCATGCTGTGTCTAAAGAGTAAATCTGCTATGTTATTATTTATTCACGTATTCATATTTTTTTACACCACACTTCCTCTGCTTCATATTATCATTTCTTTCCATCCTTTTTCAAGACTGACAACATTATTTGAGTTATTTCCAAAGTTCCTGTTACCATTGAACTTCTTTTTCCCACCTTAAGTTATGTTGAAAGAATATTAAAGACTGGCCCATATCTTGAAAAATTGAAGTCACTGTAAGATATCAGATATACTTTGGTTGATATCCAGTCTTAATTCATCAGACTATAAGTTAAGTCTTTGTTTTGCCTCCCAAGGAGGCCACAACAGACTCCAGCATTATCTTTCCATCTTGTTTCAATGGACATTACACATTTTCATCTCACAACTATCTTTGTGGTAGGCTTTTCATGTTTTTCTTCTAGCAATACTCAATCATGATATATCACGGATTAGTTACAAAATAATACTATTCAACAAATTCCAGTTTTCAGTGACTATTTTGATTGTGATTTATTTTTATTTTTGTACCTTCTTTAGGTATCAGCAGATCCTGCATTATTATATGGATCATGATAAGTATAAGCACGTTATTGACACTTGCAAAAGTTTTGGGTAAGTAAGAGATTTCTCTCTATAATTGGGATATTGCATATCATGCCAGATAATATTGCAAATGCAAACTATTATTTTGAACTATTTACTTAAATATTATCCTTATCAAACATTTCTTTCCAAGTTGCGAGAACATCTATTAATTCATTCTACTGAAATAGTATTTTTTTATATTGCTAAGATGTTTATGACTGAATCATTTTAGAATATTGTTTGTGGAAATATTTTCTTTTTGTCACCGAGGATATTTAAAAAATCTTCAATTCATCAGTGTTTTTCATTCAAGGCATTCCATCTTGATTTAATGAAATAACTTCTTTTTATTACCTCTATTACTTTTCTTAATCTCTTTAGTTGAAGTAACAGTTATTTTTCTTTCCAGGACACAAGAACCTAACTTGTGGGTACAAGCTTTATCATATTTTGCAATGAAAGAAGATAATTGCAAGACTTACTTAATGGAAGTTCTTTCTCATATCCTTTAAAAACCAATGTTTCAAAAAATTCACATCATTTTTATTTATTACCTCTGCTAATGGATTCAGGAATTATTTCCTGATTGACGTATTTTTCATTTTCTCTTTTTTTCATACATTCATGTATATGCTCATATCTTCCCACTCAATATCTCAAAGAGTTCTCTATGAATTTTAATGAGATTCTGTAGAAGGGTGGGTAAAAAGCTATGAAAGAAGTGATTAAATTTCCAGGCAGATCAATACACAATTACCTCCTCTGCATTGTTTCAAGTCTACACCACATATTGCCAAAATTTCATGTCTGTCCATACTATATTTTCAAAAGTTCCCAATGAATTTCAATCAAATTTATTGAAGAGTGAATGGACTATGGCTGAAGTAATTAAATTTTTGGGTGGATCCATGCACAATTACTCCCCCTTACAATGACATAGGCAAAGGTATGCGTTCTCTGAGTGCTGTCTAGTTGAACATTTTTTTTCTCCAAAAGAGATGATTTTACGTCATTATCAAGATAAATGATTTTACATCCCTGAATATTTAACTTGTGTTGGTGATGAGTGAATGCTCAGTAATAATATTTCAATCAAAATTGTTTCTAACACTGCAATATGAAGTCTATACAAGTAAGAATCTTTTAGAGAATTCATTTTTCACTTGCATTTTATTTTCCTTTTTACACAAAATATACTAAATGTCTGAAAGACATCAGATTTTCTCTTCCATTCTCAATGGTCTATTGCCACATTGAAATTCTTGTAACTTTTCAATACACTTTTTCACTGGGAATTTATTATGCCTACTGGTTGTAAATGATTTGACTTCATACATAGATTAGTTTGAACAATTTTCCTTGTTTTTGTCATAACGGTCTAGCTAATGAAGCCTTTGGCATTTTGCAAGTGTGTCTCATTTAGTAACCTTCCAGGAATGTTGGATGAAATCTTTTGTTCAGTCTGCTGAGGAATGCTGTTTTCATTACTATACCTGTCAACTCCAAACGAATCAATTCAAACAGAAATATCTTCAATTTAAGTATTTAAACATTGCTTCTCCCACTGCAATAACATTCATAAACTATGCAATGATTTTATTTACTTGCAACTGTGATCGTCATGACAAAATTTACCCAAGCTACATTTCAGCTTGATTTTTCAGCTATATTCAAAATAAGATTATACAAAACTGTTTGTCTTGTCCTTAACAAACCCACATATTGATAAGAAGAACCTACTCTCCCCATTGTTGGTAATACAATCCCTTGCTCACAACTCTGCTGCCACTCTCTCAGTTGTGAAGGTAAGTCCTTTGATTTCATTTTCCCTAAAAATATTTTCTTTTCTTCTCAATGAAACTCTCAAACAGCAAGATGGTTAAATAACACAAATCTTTAAATGAGATCTTTACATTGACTGAGGGACCATTGTCTGAATAAGCTTTTCTTAAAAATGTCATATATGTGAAAAAAGCATGAATCAAGAATCTATCAACTTTAACAAACGAAAGAGATAGGCTAGGAGCGTACCTTATGATTGGCAGGTGGTAACTTGCCTCTGCATGCAAGCTGAATAAGGGAAGAAATCAGTGATGCCAATTATAGGTTGTCATTTTTAGCTAAAACTGTCTTTAGAAATGACTAGAATTGGCTAAATTTAATATTTTAAATGTTTACATACGTATATGAGATTAAAAATGGATATATGATCCAAGAGGTGATAATAAATTGCATTATATTATAATAAAACTCTTATTTGAAATGATCCCCCATCTTTACTTTGTGAATGTATCACTTTGCCTAGACAATGTAGATAGAATAAACAATTAAAGAAAAAGGGGCTGCTACAGGAATTGAACCTGCAACCAATAGGGTAGCCACTCGTACAATTGAGCTTAACAGCTGCTGTTAATGCAAAGGCCCAAATAATTGTTTCAACTCATTTTGCTTATTCATGGTCTATATATGCTCTATTTGTTTCTTTCAACGTGATACTTATGTTGATAAGAAATTGATGTATGATCTGACAATGATCATAAATCATTTTATATCATATTGAAACTCTTATTTGAAATGATCTCCCCTTATTACACGGCAGCTGTTTAGCTCAATGGTAATAGCAATACTATGTTGAAGCGGCTATCCAAAATATATATATATATGTGTGTGTGTATATATATATATATATATATATATATATATATATATATATATATATATATATACCACACACACAAACTCATATAAAACCTATTTATTTAATAAAATAGCTATATGCTAAGATTCCAGAATAAATTATTATTAAAAATTGAACAATTACTCATATTAAGATTACCTGGTTTAATCAGTTATTTAAGATTTTTATCAGTTGATATAACAAGAAATCAACTAGATATACCTGAAAAATGACTAATTTGGCCATCCTGGAAGAAATTTGCCGACAGAACATTTGAATCTTTTGAAGCATTCTAATAAAATTAATGAGCAGCTCCTTATTAAGCAATAGATGCATTCTACTCATCACTCTAAAAAAAAAACCCTGAAATTCCAGGTCTCCCATGATGCCTTGAACAAGACATAAAGAAATGCAAAAAAGAACTAAGACTGCAAGATTCTCTGTTTACCTGAAAAAAGGGGCCTATATCAATTTCCTGAATTTAAGATTACTGAAGTGTGATTTTAGGGGGGAAAAAAGTCAGCTGGCATTTCTGTAAATAATTAACCACTAACGAAAATAAAGCCCTAGAATCATCTTCCTTTGATTTGCAGGCAATTATGAATCAACCAATTGGATTTGAGTTATTGATGTTTCAGTAAACTGAGATTTGGGGAATCGAATGCTACCTGGAAAACATACATTCATAAAAATGACTATGAAGTTTTTATGCATCCCAGAAAAAAAAAGAAGCCTGTATGTATGTATTAGGTTGTTTGGAAAGTAAATTTTTGGTGAGAGACTATAAGCACATTCAAATGTATCAAAAATAAAGTTTATTTTCAAGAACGTAATCATTATTATCAATGACAAAAATCTAACTAATACTTTCATTTCTTATTTAACTTGTTACATTTGAAGAAAATTTTATTCCCTTTCCAAAAATGTGACATTACTTTTTAAACAACCTAACACTTTCAATGCTAATCGCTGGGGTGGAGCTGCTGCAGTTTCAGTTGAGTTGATTGAGTTCCATCAACAGAAGGCTAGGCCAGTATCATAACAACCCATAAGTTGGAAACTTACCCATAAGGACCAACTCAAATTTGCAGTCTGATGTTCAAAACACTACTACAATGTTCCACTAACTGGTGAGGAATGTAACGCTTGACCAATGGCCTTAAAAGAAGCTTATTATTTTCTCTGTGTTATTCAGTTTCATATCATTTCTTTATCCATAACTCTCAGCTTTATTAGGGTGTCTAGATACTCAATGGTCTATGAATGGTATTCCTATCTGTCTTTTTGGATTATTACAAGTGAGATTTTGATTAATTTTTACAATTCGTATGTTGTGTTTTTCCTTTTCAACAGGATTATATTGTGAAGCGTTTGCAACAAGAAAACGATCAAATAACAGAGGATGAGCGTCTCATCCAGAAATATCGAGAAGACACACGTAAAAAAAAATTACAAATTGAAGAACTGAAAACATCGTAAGTGTGCAGAGCATTGTAGCCTTTTGTTTCATACTTTGGGATCGTGTCTTGATCTGGGGTTGTTTTTTTTTTTGTTTTTGTTTTTTGTTGTTTTTTTTTCCCATCCTAAAGGCATGTAAGAAACTATATGTTCTTTTGTCTCATCCAAGCAAAAAAAAACTAATAAAACTGTTCCATATTAAAATTCATATCATCTTTATCTTTTAGAAAAATAAGTTATACACTGATTTACTCAGACTGATGTCTTCATCTTGGTTGTTAGAATGACGTTTTGGCTTCTTTACCATCTGGCTTTCTTCAGGAGTCTGTCATAGTAACCTTCTGGGAATTTTGAACTGAACCCTTTATTCAATCTATCTGTGATAGAAACCTAGACTGGAGGGTACAACAGCATAAAAATAACTAACTACTAAGATAAGGACACTAGTATGACTAAAAAATGAAACAAATATAGAAAAAAATTGTGCATTGTGATACGTGACCCAAATTGCTGTCAGTGTGTCATAAAATTCTTGTGTTCATATTGTCAGCTGTGAAAATAGCAAAAGTATAAAGTAGATCAATGGTTATCATACAGAAAACATAATTGAATTCCAGTCGAGACATTTTATTCTTATTTCATAATAGTGTCCTTGGAAAAAGCAAGAGAGTAACTCTTCTCACACTGTCTCATATCCAGTCATCTTGACCTTGGTCTTATCTCTGGCATACCACCATGGTAGACAAAGAAAGTGGGTGAATACATACGCAGTTCACTCTAGCTCTGTTGTATGTATGTGTGTGTGTTTTGATTTAGGTAGGCAACTGTTGCTGGTAATATCACTACTACTATTACTCTTCATAGTAGACAGAAAACAATTATGGGTATCTCTGATTTTCCATGCATGAAACTAATGTTTTTCTCTAATTAAAAAAAAAATTGTTTTTTTTTTTTTTTGTTTTTTTTTAGCTAAATCTGTTCCTTTATTGTTTTAAAATCGTTAAAAAACAGAAAATAAAATAAGTTGTGTTATAGAAAATTAACCAAAGTAAATTTTGCTTGAGGTATGTGATTTTTATTTGCAATAGATACATTTGCACTAAAATATATATTAGTATAATTTTTCTGTACATGAATAATAATTTTTTTAGAGGTACTATGCTAGTAAGATGATAATTCAGAATCAATCTTATTGACTGTAACAATATTTTGAATGCATTCTCTTTTATTTTTTGTAGAGCTAAAATATTCCAAGCTCCAAAATGCAGCATCTGTAACCATGCTTTAGAAATTCCTTCTGTTCATTTTCTTTGTGAACCTCATTCTTACCATCAACAGTAAGTAAATTTGTTAAGATGCCTTTCACATGAAAATATCTTATTAAAAAGATGAAAATCTCTTTATACTTGACTTTATTCTATTTCTGTTACTATTCAAAATCTTGATTTTTGATGAATTTCTATTATCTCTTGGCTCTCTATTCTGTCTTGATGAGATAACTCCTTGGATCAGATTTACTAATCTATTTTACCTTGTTGTAGTGAAATCCATTTGTTGAAACTGTTAATACCAATTTCTTTCAAATTATGCAAGAAAAAAGGAGTATGAATATAATAACCCGCCTTTTTTTATTTTATCAAAAATTAATTTTCTTTAACCATAACAAAGTACCTTTTTTTTTTTAAATCCAGGTATTAAGAATCTTAATAGGTTAGTCTTAAAAGGATTGAGTTTTATTCTGATATTCCCAAAAGGATCAAGAAGAAAAATAGGTTTAGTCTTAATTTGTTTCTATCAGTAACAATAAAATAGAATTTTCTTTGAATCAGCCTTTTATCTTCAAAGGCAATTTATTATAATTTCCTGTGGAAACATGAAATTTTAAGATGAAACTCTTTTTAAAAATTTATTCTATATCAGTTGGCTATGAGTTCATACCTGTCTTAGGTATCTCTAGATTAAAATACCATCTATCTTTCTTACTGTCATTACTCACTTTAATGATTATTGGGAAAGTGATAATAGTGTTAAGCCAATGACTTCAAATCACACTTCTGGAATGTAGAATTGTTATGCAAATCAATGTCAAGGCCACCTGATACATAATGCATGCACATGAATTGCTGTTATATAACATGGAAATTCACTGCTTTAGTTGTTTTAACCTACCTTAATCAAATAAGATGATATCAAGGTTGCCTCAAACATGTCATAGCTGTAACTCATTAGGACTCAGTATATAAAGCAACATGAAATCAGGCAATGTTTTTTATGAAAACAGATGTACTAAAATAGGATAGATACATCTATAATGATCTTCCTGTTGCTCTTCAAAGACTTAAGGATTCTAGATGAACTTCAATTCCCTCTTGATTCTCTATTCTGTTCTGATGAGAGAGCTTCTTTGATCAGATTTACTAAACATTTTCACCTTGTTCTAGAGTGAAGTCTATTCGTTGAGACAATACCAATTTTTTCAAATTATGTCAGATAAAATAGAATCTTGAATGAAATACCTTAACTTTCAAAAAATAGTATTTAACCCTATTCTCTAACTGTTTAAATTGTTCACTCAGCCGTGTGAAACAAGATGTAATATGTAAATTCTAACTTCAGATAGTTTCACTTTTACATCGAAAGATATGCATAAGATATAATTACTGATGATATGAAAGTGAAATACCATGTATGAAGTATTACTCTTACCTATGTAATAAATTTACACTGTTCTGTCTAGATTAAAGAACCATGTAAATATTTTGCACATGACTTAGTTTCTTTGAGAGCTCATGAAGCTCAGTTCATTTTTAAAAAGAGGAAACATAAGTATGCATATGTAGAAATTGAAGTTAAGAAAATAGCTTATTTTGATCACTTTAGGGCACCAACTTTTAGATAAGAACAACAGGTTGATAACATTAAGCAAAGGATATAAAGATTGGAATAATTCACTCTTATGGTTTCTCTTATAGTCATGATGTTTTATTGAATTCATCTGTTGGCTATTTTTTTTATGACACCATTAAAAGAAAGCATATAGTTTTCAATTGTAATTAGGACATTTTTTCATGCACATCTGTAGCAAAATTAGCCATAAATCCAAGCTATCATTCAGAAATGTTTTAGTATGATTTTTGATTTGTTTCAAATAAAGTGTCTATAACTGACTGACTGATTTTGATGACAATAACTGTTTGATAACATTATCTATGACTATAATAAATGGCTTCCTCTGTAGTTGTTGATGATCAGTATTCACAAATTTCTTGAAGTTAATATTCCAAATTTGTCTGTCATGTTTTATTTTTTCATCTTCAGCGAATCATCTCTTTCATTCTTAAACTGTAAATATTGCCTTGTCATTGTTGTATTTTACTACATTTTTTACAGTTGCTTGGAAGGCTATAATGAAAATGAGTGTTTTGTGTGTATGCAGAATAACAGGTAAGACTATAAATAAATCAATAAAGTCAATAAGATTTTCCCTGCTTTTACAACTGCCAACGATGACGTCATTATAGTATAAAACCCACGCAGGGATTAATTTGTATTACATAACTGAACCGGAAATACGTATTCCATGTTTTTCATTTCCCTCTGGATAGATGTCTAATGGGATAAATGTATCCCATCATGAGTTTGCTCCTTGAAAATGTGAAAAAACTTTGATTTAATCAAAGGATAATTTTCTTAAACTATTAGATAAACAAGAAAAATAAAAGACTCTATTCAAAAACTGTGACATTGTATATACATTTTTTGACAGCATTTACCTACATTTCTGTTTCCAATAAAACCATTTGTTTCCAATTGAGTTCTCAAACTAATCCCCTATTAAAATGTCTGAAACAGAAGTGATGACTGCATCAAAAATATAATGAAAAATATCATCCAAAATGCAATAGTTATAGATACATATATGGAGTGTATATAATCACTGTACAGTCTACTTTCTCTCTGTCCTCTTCCTTTCTCTCTTGTACTTCTTTTTATGTGGAAAATGGATCTAAAAAAGGATTGATATGATGTAATGTGTTGTGAAAAAGAAAAGAAATATTCCTCTCTCTTTCGTCCATTCTCTATATCGTATCTTTTTATCTTTACCAATGCAATGGAAATGTTGAAAAAACACTGTATGTCTCTCTTTAATTACTCTCTCTTCAGGTCATTTAATTCCTTACAAATGCTGTTAACTGACTAGAAAATTGGTCATTACATGAAGTTTTCCCTGTCCTGAGAACTGTCAACTTTCAATTCAGTTAAAAATTAATATATTTTGTACATTTTATGGTCTTTTAAAACTTAACCATCTTAATTGGTTATTCTTGAAAGGGTTAAATCATTCTGTGGAACGTTGATTAATGAGCTTTTTGTTGGTTGACAGTCTACTTGATAACTGATTTTTTATATACTAAACCTTCTTTTGATAGATGCATTTGAGATTAAAAGTTAATATGCTACAAAAAGAATCTGCTAAGAAACCATTTTGATTAAATGTCACAATTTTTACCTTGTACAACAGCAAAGTGATGGAGGTAATCCATGCCAAGGAAAAAAATAAGGATATTCATGAACATTTCCACAATGAGGTAAGTTGATTTTTAATTTTTTAGATATTGTTTGATTTTGCTTCATACAGTATTCAAAATCTTGGAAAAATGTCCATTCAGCTGTTACCTTAAAATACAAGAAATTTCAGATCAAATATACTTTTCGCACCCTAAGATTGATATGTTAGTAAAGGAACACATTTTTCCTTGAAAAAAAAAAATTTTTTCTCACACGAAATTTTGTATCATACATTTTATCCTTTTTTTTTTTTAACTCGAAACAATTGTTTTTAATTTTGTTAAAATATCATTTGAAAAGATGTTTTTTGCTTTTGAAAATTACAATCTTGAATAGGAATTTTTGATAATTTCATTTTCATTTCCAAATTTCAGTTGAATTTATTAAATTGAAAAATTTGCATAAACTTTACAATGAATCCTAATCTTTTGTTTTTGCTCCACAGTTTGGTGAAAAGGATTGTTTCTCCAGTACACTTTTTTTTTCCTTGATAACTAATGAATTTATGTAAATGAAAATTTAAAATAAAGTGCTTCAAATTTTCTACAGTTTCCTCTTGTCCCCCGTGAATGACTTAGTGGTAAACGCATTTCACCAGACACTACAAGGTATACTACTTCATCCAGCTACATGAAGTTTACTAATGTCAACTCACTAATGGGAAGAATATTTCACACTTGAAAAACAACATTTTTGAAGATCTTTAGCTAAAGATATATTTGACTTTATACAAAGAATTCTTCCAATATACTGAAGGAAATATAACCTCAACTAACAAGTTTATACTGAAGAAGAATATTGCCAATACCAAACACCTTTCAATAAGTAATTAACACTTGATGTGTCATTGAAAATGCTTCAAGGATCTACAAGATTCCATCAGTCAGATAGTTATTTTATGCTTAGGTATTCAAATTTTGTTGAAGAAAGATGCATGATAACAAATCAGCCTTAGGATTCTATACAGCATTTATTTTTCCTCTAACCGAAATTTCTTATTGTCATCTTATTCATTGATTATCTTTGATCCCTCATTTCAGCTGGATCGTGCCCAAGATGGATTCTCTATGATTGCTGACTACTTTGGTCGTGGCATTTTCAGCAAGGTTTGTATGAGAGATATGAATAAATTCAATCCTATCTCTAACCTTTATTTTGTTAGTATTTTAGTGATCAAATTGCTTGGAAAAATAGAACTCTTTGGGTTTAATTTGAAAAAATTTTATGGGGAAAAATACCTTCTTTCATTGATGGGTAATCATATGTATATATAATATAAGCCTTTTCTATCACACTTATACTATCAATAGCAGCCATCCATCCCCCTTTCCCTTCTACTCTTTCATTAAGCTACTTTATATTCTCCCCTCTGTCTTCCTACCTTGTCTCTCACATTTGATATTGGTAGAAGCTATCAGCTGAGCCTATAGTTATACACATGATAACTGTCAGTAAAGCAACAGGATATAGACTAATATTAAATAAAATGATGACTGAACTTTCCAAGTAGTAGCACTAGTAACTCCCAAACAATTGCATGATTTAAGGCAGTTCCAAATGCTTCAAAATAATATTGAAACTTCATTCTTACTCTATACATTATTTCTATCATGATTTTGCTATTATTGCTGTTATAAAGTAGACTTTTTTTTTATCACTTCATTTTTATATAACTCATGATATCACAGGATAAGTAGAATTTATCAAACAATTAAGCCAATCTGCTTGTAAATTCATACAAAATATTAACATCAGAGATATGTTTACAGAATAGAAAGGGTGCCTTTTGGCCTACCTTGGATAAGAATTTGTAATATCCCACTATTAAGTCTAGTATTGGACTTGGTGCAAGAAGGTAGAGATCATTCACCGAGCTATGAATCAATAAAAATCATCCAAGTTACATCAGCACTTAGAAGCGGAATTTGATGATTTAACTAATGCAAACATTGCAATTTTTATGTATAATTTGTTTGAGCAAGTTTCAGCTCTCAGTCTGTATGCGTTGAAAATCTAAAAGAAAAAAATTAAAGCAAGCATTCCTGACAGAATAAGGCTATCATATGTATAATTTCATCTCTGGAGTGATGTCACAAGAATTTCTCTGTACACTTTTTTCAAAATCAATTTCATTATAAAAGGAATTTTTCTGAAATGAGAAATTATTATTCTACACTGATTTACTTGGAAGTGTTTTCTTATCTTGGTTGTTCAGTCAGAGTATTTCAGACCACTGAAGAAGGCAGGGGGGTGCAATGGCCAAAGCATTGGGACTATAGCAACCTATATGAGGATACTACTATGAGGACATTGGTGTGTGTTTATGTATGTGTGTGTGTGTATATATATATATATATATATATATATATATATATATATAGGAAAGTGTTATAAGATAATTGATAATCTAGTAATTTTTTCTCTTCTTTTCTTACTAAAGCTGTTCTACTGGTGCAAAATAACAATTCTATATGTATTCCTTGTTCATTCAAAATATTCTACAACATCCCAAAGAAATTTATCTATTTACTGCTTTTCTTTCCCTCGGTCTTCCAGACGATGCCTGTTACCACACCTGCTGTCCTGGAGAACAGATCTTATGCTCATCGTCACCTCTAACTACGTCAGTTAAATGCTTTGTCATTCTTCCTCTCAGCTGATGTGAATCGAGGTAGCAGTTTTGCCTCTTGACTGCAGATGTTCAATGCATGCATTACAGATGGCCTTGTGCCAGATTTGCAACGTATGGCCAGGAATGCTTTAAGTCTGCAACACATTGTCTTTTCTTTTCTTTTTTTTTTTTGTCTTCGGCTTCTCAACTTGGACAGGAAATGGTGAACATCCCTGAAACTTTAAATGATTTTGTATATCCCAAAACATTTTCTCTTCATTGTTTCCTTTTTTTCTCATGGAGGTGAAGAAAGGCTTTATATAGGATTTCTTTCAGGTATTTTATGTCGCAGTCCTACCAAATATCTTGAGATATGTGGTGTTATTACTCATCATGATGATTGTGCTCTTTTTGTTGTACTTACTGGATCTCATATTCTGGATGTGCACTTTTTAAAACTTTAATTAATCCATACCAAAAGTCATTCAAAATTAGTATGAAGAGTGAATTTTCATCATATGGCAAAAAATATGGAAAAAATCCCTCAACACTTGAAAGCACTGGCCAACTCTGTGAATTGAAATTCTGCTTATCCATTGAAGGTGAAGTGTTCTGTCCAGTAATTCTTTTTTCATGAGCTCTTTTTGACAACTAGAATATTGAACAATTCAAGCAATTTTCAAATTTGCCTTCTTATCTTATTTAAATTAGAAACTTTTTTTCATATTCAGCTCAAAAGTTTTATAAGATTATCCATGTTTTTTTTTTTAACACAAAGAATGCATATTCATCATGTGAAATCAGGTAAAAAATCAAAATATCAGCAATTAAGTTAAAGTGTTTTCCTGATTTGAAAGGTATTTCTCTCAAGAGCAGCTTAACATCGCATTCAGTTGACTTTTAGCACTCTGCCATTTTTTCTAAGGGCGCCAAGATTTTGTGCACTGAGTAACTTTGAAAGCCTTTAACTTGTGTGTCTGTCCATGTTGGACTGAAATTGATATGACAGCGCAACATTGAAATTCAAACACTACTGTTCTTCCATCGGAATCAGCTGCAGTGACAGGACAGAGTGCTAAAGATTAAGAAGAATCATGTTGTAATCTGACACAATAATGTATATCTCTGTCAATTACCTTGTATTACAGAATGCTGTAACTGGTTTGAAGTTCACTTAGGTTAATTTATTTGAATGAAAGAAAAATAAACATAAACTTTCTATGTTGCCTTATGTCTTTTACCTCCATTGAGAAAAATTCCAACTGCAATATGAACAAAACCAAACAAAAAATCTTACTGGATTTTATCTGTGGAAGTTTATTTAATGAGGAATGTACAAATATGTAAAACTTTTCAGGATAATGTTAAGAGAAAAAATATTCTGTCATTTCACAGTATATTCGTTTGAAAAGTGTATATAAAAATGAAGCATTAAATATACTGGTTAAAATGTTTAATAAAGGGAATTGAAATAACTGAAGTTTTGTTTTTATTTATTACTAGCCTAATACCCATCTGATGGGATAATTTCTGTATGAGTAATTTATACAAACATATCATCAGCAGCCGTCTTTTGATATAGACCTTTCCCAGGATCTGCCACATTTCTCTATCATGGGCGTCACGGAGCCAGTATTTTCTGAATTTATCTAGTTCATCTCTCCATCTTATATTTTGTCAGCTTCAGTTTCACATGTGGTCTCTTGGGATCCATGTTGTAAGTTGTGATGTCCATCGGTTGTCTTTCATTCTCACAACATGACTAGCCCATTACTATTTGAGTTTTATAATAGATTCTATGATGTCTTGGACCCCTGTTTTCTTCCTGATATATTGTGCTGTTTTGTGATCTCTCCATGTGAGGTTGAGCATGATTCTCTCATGCACACGGTGCATGCTTCTCTGTTTGTGGGTTTGTCTCTTGCTTAGGTTCCATGTTTCAGCTCCATAAGTGACTATCGGGAGGATGCATTGATTGTATACTCTTCTTTTTAGGATTATTGGGATCGTCTTGTTTTTATAGGTTGAGCTTGCTTTGCCAAAGGTTTGTCATCCTAGGATGATTATCTGCTTGATTTCTTCTCCCGTAGATTTCATAGAGATTCGTTGTCCAAGGTAGATGTAGTAGTCTACTTTCCCCAGTTTTGCAGTTATGTTCTTGTTGTTCATTTGTTGGCCGACTTTTTTGCTTTCTTCGTTTAGTTCATCTGGCATTAGTTGGAGGTTGTATAGGTCCTCTGCAAATCTGAGGTTACTCAAATATTCGCCATCTATTTTGATTCCTCTATTCTCCCAGTCCAGGTGACGGAAGATCATCTCAAAGCCAGCTATGTATTTTGGAATAAATGTATTCATTGCAAACCTAAAATGAATGAAATTCAGGTACTATCTATTTATGAAATATCAGTAAGTGGACAATTTATATCAGAGAGAATGTGATAATTATAAAGACACTTTTGTAGAAACTTATCATTGCTATACACTAAATTTACTCTAGCAAATCAAGCAGCCTTAGATATGTGTAAATATAGAAATGAGTTTTGTGCAGGTTCAAAACCTTGGAAGCTGCCTTATACGCAAGGTCTGCTCTTATCAACTGAACTAATGGCGCTCTTACCCAAGTTCTCAACCTAGGGTTTGCAGACCCCTGGAAGTCCACAAAAAAACACGAGGGAGAGGATGGTCATTCCTGAATTTCCAAAAAGGAGATATTACCAATGTTGCCAATTTAGTGCATTTCATGGCAGTACAATGAAATTGAAATAGTAGGGAAAGTTACTGTTATACCAATGGTTATTAGAATTGTACATTTTTTTTTTTTGTCTAAGACTTGATTTTCACAGTTAAACACTGAGTGGTGGTGATTCATAAATTCCCTCTTGTTATATTATTAATCCAATGTGAAACACCTTTTATTTACCAAGTTTAATTTAGTATGGCCTAATGATGCCACAAGTGTGGGACTCATAATGAGGATCAAATTAAATTTGGTTGAAATAGTTTACTTGATAAGTTTTACTGCACCTCAGTTTTCTACCCTCAGTTGATATGGTACAGGTCACAGAAACATCGATAACCCAGGGACAAGTTGAAACAGATATAACCTATAGAAAGTTGTACATGTATTTGAATGAAATTTCCTGAAAACAAAAAAGTAATTTCAGTGAAGGTTATTTGATAAGTCACTCCCTTCGCCCATCCATTTTTAAAGTACACTTCTACATTTTGTTATTGTCTTCTTTCACTTTTTATCAGATGATTTATTCACCTCCCTATGAGGAATGAATTTGACACGAGATCGAGGCAAGGACAAAAATTGCCCAGTACTCACCACCAGTGTCATGAAAGCATTATGAGTGTTCTTAACTTTATACACTGCAAAAGATCATTTGAAAAAAACCCCAAAACAACGAAGAGACTGATTTTCTTTTACAACAACTGACAAAATAATAATTTTGGAATCTTGGAGGATATTTTGCAAAGTCGATCGACAGCTTTAAAGTGATATGCATTTTCCCTATGGTTATATAAAGAACCAATTTATCACGAAGATGTAAAATCCAGTCAGCAATTCAAAGCTAATGATGTTCCAGGTAAAGCTCACCGAAGACTCTAACTTTCTTAATGGCTTCCAACAAAAAGTGTCTACCCAAACCAAAAAAAACAAAAGTCAGTATTACTTCTGTATATTCTGTTGAATCACTGGTCAAGGGAAATCTTTTGTATTTTATGAAAAACTGTTTTTTGTTGTTTTTATAAAGCTAAAATACTATTCAATAATATTATTCATTGATAATGAGTTCTGGACAACAAGAAACTACATCGAATGGAGTGACAATTCAACCAGAAGATAATCTGCCAAAAACTCCAAGTTCTGCTGATAAAGAAACAGATCAAAGAAATAAAACCAATTCCTTTATTGAAATTATCAGACGCTTTTCTTCAAATAGCTTGCCTCCTCCAATTCCTACAGACTGGGAAACTTCAAAAGATGAAAATGATTTGCCATCAGAAAGGTAATTCTTTATGTTCTTGTCTATAATTTTGAGAAGAGTCTTTAACATTCAAAGGGCTTTTCGGACACTTGAAATCATTCATTTTATCATTTTTGTTGTTCCCACAACATCTTTGCTGATCCATTCTACAGCCTTCTTTAGGTGCACCATCTGTATATAAAAACAGATACTCCTCTTCCTGTAGTGTGAAATAAAAACGGTAAAAAATAGAATTCTTTTTCTTTTTTTTTCTCAATAATGGCAATGCATGTATTACATATAACATGTTTTTAACTCTTTTCTCTATTAAACAAAGAATTTCATACTGTGTCTATGTTGAATAGAGAAATCCACACTCGTCTGACATACATTTAGCTGACAAATTGATGTATAATGATTTTTTTCAGTTTTCTCACTCCATCAGCATTCTCTGTCTATTTTGACCTTATGTTCTTGTTTTCTTTTTTTAGTAATTTCCCAATTACACATTTCCCAGTAATCCCTAAATAGAGCATACCTATAAAAACCCTTGGTAAGCCAAAATGGTGTATAACAAAGGTGCAGTTACCATTGATTTGTATAAGAAAAATTTCTGAATGTTCTCAGATCCAATGATAATCTTGCATAGGATTTTTGCTATGATGGTACTGCAATGATTGCTGGAAATATTTCTTTAATTCTGAAAGGGAGGTTCAGGACAGGTTTCCAGGATGCTTTGTATTCCTACGAACAACTGTATGATGGAAAAATGCATTAGGCTCAGCCATCAATCATACTGTTGTATTTCAAGCCATCCACAACAGGCAAAGATCCCCAGCATGAAACAGGTAGACATAAAGAAAGTTATTCTTTGTGTCGAGGAATGCTAAAAAATTCCTCCCATATAAATCACTTTTTTGTTTTATTCTTGATAGAGGGGAAAATCTGTACTAATATAGGTCTTTCGAAAAGCCAGGAATACCTGCACTGAATTGAGAAGTAGCTTAGTGGTAAAGTAACTGACAAGTAGCCAAGTAATTCAAGTATTTGCTTTTTTAAGCATAGTTGCTGAGTTAGTATGGTTCATTATAAAAATGTCACTTTCAAGATTTTAAATCAATTTTGAGAGTAAATGTCTGCAAGTTTATTGACTACAAGAGCCCACTGTCTTGGTCGTTTTACCCTTTAGGAATTTTGCTGTTTTCAGTGGATATAGCCTCTATAAATTTCTTCAGGTTAAGTGGTCATGAATTCAGTAAAAGCACAAATTATGAATTTATAGTTGATAGATTACTAACTTCTTGTAAATTGCAAAATTTTAAAAGATTGCATAATTAAAAAAATCCTTATCAGCAAGATAAAATCATGAAATCATGAAATAAAAAAAAAACTTACATTTTTTTGTATGTATTGCATACTGAAAATATGGAAATTTTTTGTACTGTCTTTCCTAAAGTTGCCAAATAAGAAACTTGGACTCTTATTGGGTTTGGGTCGTAATCATGAAAGACACAATCCCAAATGTTGAAATTTTGAAGGATCAGAATTCCCAAAGGCTGGAATCTGGAAAAACACAATCCTGAATGTATAATTCAGGGGAAAATAATTTTGAAAGTGGGGTTTGTTTGAGAAACAGAAAAAAATATTCAAATCCAAAACCTCAACTCTAACCTTATTGTATCCCGTTGTGTTCTAGGGAAGACAGTAAAAGAGTATAACATGAAAAGTCAAAAACTCTCAATACAGTACCTAGAAAAGAATTGTCTCTATCAAAAACCAGAGCATCATTGTTCGAAGAGAAGGAAATGGGAAGAATAAACTTGAACAATATTCATATATTCAATAAGAATATTTGATAATGAGAGTAAGTCGTGGGAATTAATTCAGGCAATGGAATACTTATAAGAAATAAACACACCATTGCAAACTTTCTTACAAAGAGATACATGGCATTTCTCACTTATAAAGCAAAAACTAAATCAATACAGAAAATGTCTTAATATTTTTGCAAAAAATACAGAATATATGAGAAGTCCCTTGGTTACAAACGAGTTACATTCCTAGGTCTGTCTTCAAGGCAGATTTGTATGTATGTTGGAACAGTTATGTACAGTGCATATCTACTGTCAGTTTATCAAGTCCAAGTACATAGTATATATTTTACCTTTCTATGCATAAAGTCCATTAAAGAAACAATAAAAATAAATAATATTATTATTTCATGCAAGTAGCTTTATTACTGTGCTTTGGGGATTTTCATGTTGAACGGACATTCAATTATGATCATTTTTCGTTTTACCATCACTTGCAATGGCAGTACACTTTGTTAACATGGTTATGAAGTTACAATACATGCAGAGTTATTCAAAACACAACATACACGTTAATAGCTATTGTGATCCAACTTGGATTGCCGATGACATGGTTATCCCTCAAGGCCTAAGTAATGTGCTGCTCATTATTACAAACAGTCATCTATAACTCGATTCATTCTTTTAAAAAATAAGCTTTATGGTAGCGTTGCTAAGTATGGGTTATTTATTGCTAAAACTATCTCTAAAAATGACTAAAATCAGCTACATTTTCAATTTCCTGCTAACTCCCTAGCTAAAAATGTTATGTACTCATTTAAGGCCCATATCAATTGAGATATGTATATACTAAGACTCCAGAACAAATTGTTTGTAAAATTGTCCATTTACTCATGTTAAACTTACCAGATTTAGTTGGCTATAGTAGATTTTTATCGGCTAAATTAGAAAAAAATTAGTCAGAAAAATGGCTGATTTGGCAATCGTGTTCTTTGACAATTCGTTCAGTAGTATGAGTTGTCCGTAAGTCGGACATTATTGAAGACTTCCTGTATTATAGCAAGATAGCAGTGCTTAGCAAACGGCCAATTTGTAACATAAAGTGAATAGCATATTTGAACAAGGTCATACCAAATGTTAGAACCAAGGCACTAGAAAGAGATAAAATATCATTTGTTTAAAATACAATTGTTTTATCATCCTAAATGAGTGAGAAAAAGATCAAAGAGTAAATTGTTCAGAAGCACATAGTCATTATGCGGATGATCAATAAAGACAAATGTCAGAAAAATGATAAAATTTCTCCAAAAGTGTCTTAACCTTAGAATCTGGCAGTCAACATGAAAAAGGAGACACTGACTCAGATGATGTTTGGATGTAGTTGCAAACACACACCAAGAATTTCTAACTTCCACCTATGGCAGGTAAATTTTGTGCTTTTAGACTCTGTCATCTAAAACTGTCAACATGAGTTTCTTGAGTTTTAAAGTGGTCTGGCTGGTTGGTTGATAATGTATGTATATATTGTGTACAGAACATATGAATGGAGCTTAAGGGCTGAAAATTTGAACATTTATGAATTATTTCTAGGAAAAATGGTTTTTAGTGGGATCTTCAATTTACCATCTACATTTGTGCTAAATTTGTCTTTTAGTTTTTGCCTGGCTGCGTTTATGCTTGTTTTTATGAAAATTCAAGAATTTTAGTGATTCAGCAAAAGGTAAGAGAAGTAGCCAATTCATCGACCACCATTTTTACAATTTTTATTTGATCCCCGCCAACACAGCATTCTGTGAAAAGATGTTGGTCATGTGATGGTTTTTATTAAGTGACCAACCAAACCTGTTTCTTTGCTATTTGAATTTTGTCTATGTGAACTTATTACGTGGTCAATACGTCTTGAACTTAGTAAATGTATGTATCTGTGCCTATGTGAATCTCATACTCCAAAATGCGGTAGAATTTACACAGAAGATATTCAAGTGTCAAATATGTGAAAGATTTGAAGTCAGGTCAATTGCCTCGTTGCTTCTCTTTCTTTCTAACCTATTTATAAAAAATAAGTCATAAACCGGTCTGGTTAGTCACTCAATTGAAACCGTCTAATGCCCAATGTCAGTTGTTGGGTGATTAATTAAAAAATTGGAAAAAAAGATTGATGAATGAATAAGTTACTTCTGTCACATTTTGTTGGGCAGTGATCAATAAAAAAAGTCTGATTTTATCCAAAAAAAACGTGCGTGAATGCTGCCAGACACAAACAAGGGGATCAATTTGAATTGAGTTGGATTTCAAATTGAATCTCCCACTAAGAACATTTTTAGGTGATGAAATTTCAAAAAACAAAAAAACAAAAAAAAAAATTCTATCTATACATAATGAGGTGTAACGGTTTAAATCAATCCTCTAACTTGGTACGGCCTGAGTAAATGTGATACTTACATACATTGCCAGCCTTCCAGTCTGACCAGCTTGATTACTGGAGAAACCTTTGTTGATCGTCTTGGTCACAGTTTCTAATACATCTAGGTAGAAATAAATCTTCTTTATGAATTTATATCACGAATTCAACGTCTTATTCATCTTGGTTTATTATTTGTCTTTTTTTTTTTCTATTTAGTCCACCAGAGACAAAGGATTTGAGTGATACGGAAAGAGTCTGTATTAAGCCACGGGTTTTGTTACAGTATTGCACACTTTTAGCCCTCTGTTTCAACCAGCTCATCTCAACTGGAATCTGTTATTCACTTGGTGTTCTCTACGTCTCCTTCCGCGATGAATTCAAAACGACCAAAGCAATCACAGCCTTGATCATCTCAGTATGCGTTGGCATCCTTGGATTTGGAGGTGAGTCGGAAAATATTTGAAATGTTCCTGATCATATCCGAGAAAAAGTGCTCCTCGTTCCCCTGCGCACACACACACACACACGAAAAAAAAACATACATAAACACACACAGACATCTATGAACACATATAGACACATAAATAAACACAAACAAAGCATACACATGTGTGCACACACACACATAAGGGTAGATCAGTATGTCTAGCTGGATGCATAGTTTTTTGCTGAATCTTTATCTGGAATTTTCAATCTACATTTGATCTTTATGATTGATATTCACCACTTAATCAAGTGCACTGACAAGGAAGAGATTATGTTGAAAAATGAATATTTGTTGTGTAAAATAAATGTTTTTTTTCATCATTAGATTACTGGCATTGATACTCCTGTTTGGATGTACAAAAAATACGTATTTTATTTACAATCTTTGTACTTCATTTTGTATGTAAGTGGCTCCGAAATAGATTAAAATCAGAATGTTAGCTGCAACATTGTTCTCTTGTGTATTTTCATTGCTTTCATCTTTGTGGCTAGTTATATTCTTTGGGAATCTAAGTAGTTTTAAAAGACTAAGGTCTTTATCATATTCTGATAAATAGTTAATAACCTGTGTGGCAGATTCAGCACAGCTTTCTGCTGAACATGTCACTTGTTAGGGACTGAATCGATGCCAACTTAACACACCCATTCTTTCAAAGACTTTTGGGGAAATTGAACTCATCATTCAGTATACATCAACTTATCAGCTAAATGCATGTCAGACCATTATGGGTTTCAACTCAGTGTGACTTTTGTTGCTCAGAAGGGACATGTTATAGAATTCTTTGTTCAACAAAAGAATGGAAATAGAAAAAGAGTGCCACTTTTTACAGAAGGATAGTATAGATGAAGAAAGTCATTTCATAGATTGGCTGAAATGTTGTCAGAAGTACAAAAATGATAAAAAGAATGAGTTTATTTGTCAGGAAAACTCTTTGAATATGAATGACTCTTGTCAAAATAACAGTCAAACCTCTTTATCCCTTGATTGTATTTTACTACAGATTCTTCTCTGTGTTTGTGTAAAGGTCGGGGTTGTAGGGGGAGATTTAGAAAAAAGGGAAGGCAGACAAACTAGTAGTAGGTTCTCTCCAGACAATCAAGCAGTGATATTATGTCCATATTTGGGAATGGTTCTTAGCATTAAGTTCCTTTCACTGGTAGTGAAAACAGGGTTAAGTAATATGCATGGCTGATTGGTACTCTTGTCTCCCTGTTGGTTTCCCAAAGGACTCAGCCTGGGCTGTCGGAGATGTTGTATAATGTGATGTGATGTATGTGCGAGTGCCACCAAAGTTAGAAACACCTTGCTCACACTATCTGCTTGATGATGAAGGTCGTTACAGTAGCAATAAATCCACTTGGTGCTGTACATTGTTCTACTTATATATTTCCTGTCCAAATTTAAGATGAGGAATCATCATTATTATACAGATTCATTCAGACTATTGTCCTCATCTTGATTGTTATAGTGACAACATTTTGGCCTTTATTCCCTCCAAATACAGCCGGCGCCTGAAGAAGGCCAGAGGGCACAGCAGCTGATATTTTGAGACTATAACAACCAAGCTGAGGACAATGGTTTCAATGAATCAGTATATAATGAATACATACAAATTGCACCTGCTGAAGAGCAATGGTTAGCATGTAAGACTTGCATACCGCTTTTTGGGGGGTTTCATACCATTGTGGCGTTGTGTTAGGCCGAGTTAAGTTTTATAAAATTCTACATATTATATCGGCATTTCCCTATAGTCAAAGATGTTTCAAGATTTCTTCATCATATTTTCGGGAAGATGATTGAACACGGGGCTGTTGCTAGTGTGTTTGATAAGTTTTAAGGAAGACATTGATATATAAAACAATTCTTGATAGAGTGTTCTAATGTATTAAAATCAAAGATAATGATCTAACGACAATTGAAGAAATCTCTTTTATTTCTTACTTTTCTTATTTCTTTTTCAATATCTGCAATCTCTTTTTTCAAAGGTGTCTTTTCTGGGATGTTGACGAATTGCATTGGTGTCCGATGGACTGTAATCATGAGTAGCTTTCTTTGTTTTCTGGGAATCTTTTCAAGTGCTTTTGTCACAAATATCTGGTGCCTTCTCGTCACCCTAGGAATCCTGTTAGGTAAGATGATTTCTTTTTTCTTTTTTTGGGGGGGGGGGGAAATACTGTTTCCTTTCTTGTCTAATCCTATTATTGATTTTGTCTCAACCCCTGAGTTCATCATCAGAAATATAGTGTAAACATTAAGAATGGGGATGTTTTCTGTAAAAAACAAAAACTTTAAATCACATGAATATACTGTTATTGTGATATAAGAAACATTTGTCTTTAAGTGTTACATTTTGATAATACAGGCTGAGCCTTACTATTCTGGTAAGCTTGGGACCAAACAGACACCTGAGGAGCAGATTTTTCAAACCAATGAAACTTATGGTAAAAAATGGTAGAATATTAATGCATACACTGTAGTGTATCACTGATACTGATACAACTTACCTAAACATAAACTTAGCTCAGGCCTAGTAGATTAGTAGAAAACATAAAAACAGAAAAAAATAAAAATAGACTTATTGATACTGATAGAGCATTTCATAAAAATTTTTAAATAAGTACAAAAAAATGTTATTGATTTTTTTTTACTATTAGTTTATTTTTGGTAGATTTTAAGAATCAAGGTGTTTTTTGCCCAAGATTATTCTAATGCAAAATATTGTGATTATTTTTTTCTTCTCAATACCACTTTTCAAAAATAGATGATTTTTTTATTCCAAGAGTTTTTCGAACAATTGAACTCTTTGCTGTTTGTGTTGTTTACAAGATATTTCTGCCAATCCATTCTATGGCCTTCTTCATGTGTACTATCTTAATGTGATTGTGGTAAACAGGAATTTTTTCTCTTTAATATCTTATAATGTAGGATTCAGGTTGTTTCCTTTTCTCTCTTTGTAAGGCTTGGATTTCCATATTTTGTCCCTGTTCAGTAGCAGAAGCCTAACCAAGAAAGGAAAGTAAAACACTTGACTCTTATATTATAAGTGTTGTTACCATTAGAGAGACGAAAAAAATTCTTCTAGTGTGCCACCATGATATTTGAAATCTGGAATAGGTTTGCTAGAGTTATTTCCCCTTTACTTTCCAAAATACATTAAAAATAGCTTTATCTATTAGTTGAAAGGCGAAAAAGCAACAAGCAAAATGAGTTCAGAAGTCTGACTCCAAATAAATCTCAGAAAGTATAAATATATTTTATCAGCTCATTCTTAAAGTCTCTGTGAAGTTGGCTGTAGCTCAATTTGAGAATATTCAACTATTCTCATAGAAAAATGATTTCAACAATTTTGGGTTTATTAAAATTATTAGTCGTTCATTAACTGTGTAAGAAAATGATAGAACATTTCAATATTCATTGACCTATTTGTACATTCTATCATGTAAGGGAGATAACTACATTTGGTGAAAGTGGCAAATCTGGATATTCAATCAATTAGGATAAATATTGCAAGAAGTTACCTCCCTTTATAGGGATTGGCTGAAAGTGATACGATTCTTAAAAATTTTGATTTCCAACCGAATTTATTGCTACACATGTTGAGTGCGTTCGAGAATCCATTCAAAGGCTTCAAAATTATAATTATTCAACATATTGATAAAAAAATTAGCACAATAATGAAAATTAAAGCTGATCATTTGTTTTTTTTATCTTTATTTTTTTAATAATGTATCGATCAGATATCAAAGCCATTATTGAATTAAATATCTGTTTTTTGTTAAAACATTTCAAATCACAAACTCATCAAAGTAAAATTGAAATCGTGCATTCGATGTGCCAAACAATCTTTTCAGTTTTTGTTTTTAGATGCGTTCACAACCTTTTGTTGACCACCAAAATATGCTTGCATAAATAGGTATCAAAATATTTGATATCACAAGAAGCCTTGTAGCTATCCATCAACACGTGGGTATCAGAATGTATTTCCCCATCTCAGCTTCCAAAGATTTTTTGTCTCGGTGAGAAATGCATACTAAAAAGCAGTGCTCTATATAACATTCGATTTGCATTTCTTATGTATTTGTTTTCTGTAGATAGTCAGCTCAATCGGTAATGTTACTAATTTCATTAACTTTTGCCTGAATCAGTGTGAATACTTTTTCTCTTGAGGCATATGTTGTACCTCCATATTTTTCAATCTGAAATATCCCTTCTGTTGGCATAGTACATTACTATGAAGCAATGATCTTTTCTTTATCTTCTGTGAGGATTATGATAGTTGACTAATCCAAAGGTTCTTGTCAATGATTGAATCACCAAAGTATTCCATGGGATTGAGCAATGCAAAGAGCAGTTGCAGGTTGACCATGATTTGTATTTGATTTTTGAGTTTTTGAAAGTGGTAATGCTAGAACACCAATGTTAGCTGGAAATGGATTTGATTATTCATGCTATTTCTAGGATATGATGTTCAATTTGAAGAATGGTATGTTATAACAAGAACAATGTTTTGGGGTAAAAATATATCAGCCAATTTTGTCACTTAGTAGTACTTACACTAGATGGGGACATTGAAATAAGAAGGGAGAAGTAACTAATATCAAATTATATGATATCATGATTTTTAAATAGTATATAAAATTTGAACATTGATTAAATGATTGCTGGGGTACTTAACTATTCAGGAGCCTTCCTACGATTTCTTGAGCTTACTTACTTAACATGGTTAGCTATAAATTTATCTGGAAATTTTTTCCATAAAGGGATGTGACTTTTTGCAATATCTATACTAATCGATTAAAAATCTCGAGTCGTTCATCAGTTGTGTAAGATTACGATCGAGATTAAAAACCTTTCATTTAGAGATTATAATTCATTTACTGATTTGTATTTTCTTCTTCTATAATTATGTAAGGGAGATAACTGCATTTAGAAAAGAGCCGCTTACAAAAGTCATCTTAACTAATTTGTTTTCTCTTCCTTTACTTTCATACCATAATTCCCCATGTATAATCCACTACCATTGATAATCGGCACCCCTCTATTAAGCTTTGATTTTGAATCAAAAATGCATTTTCACCCCTACTTTTTTGATCTGATCAGCATTTCCAAAATGTTGGATGCTTGCCCTAAGTCAGAAAATGTTAATTTTAATCTAAGCCTCGTTTGATAGTTATATTTTTCGTCTTCAATTGTACACAAGGTGTGAATGTGTTCAGCCGAATCTATGTTTTTATGATTTTGTCTTTTGAATTACCTAAAAAAGATGTGATAGAAAGAGTATTTTCATTGTAAATTACTGCCAAGTGTGTTCTCAGTTTTCTATATTATAAATCACCCTCATGGTGATGATGGCAGTCCACTTAACAGTACTGGGAAAATGTCCCGCTATTATCTTTCTGTAGATTATTTGCACCAAGATTATTTTGCACAAAATTTCCG
>OY735210.1:6042715-6047715 GCA_963457665.1 Thysanoteuthis rhombus | reverse complement strand
TGGTGGTTATTTTTAGTATATCTATATAAGGGTTATTGAGTTATGTTTGTTAATAGAAATGTTGTGCGATACCAGTATTTTAATGCTATTTCATTTTTTCTATTTAATAATTCTGTTTTTTATTTTTCTATTCTATCGGCAAAAATGAGAATTTTGAATTTCATGGGGTTTCAGTATTTTGACATATGAATGTTTGTTTAATATTTTCCATTTTACTGTAAGTTTCAGATTGTTATCACTATTATATTTTATTATTGTTTAAATTTGGAGTCTTATGTTTGAGATGAGTCAGTATCATTCCTTAAGTTGTTCATACAATTGATTCCATTGATTTTATTATCACTGTTACCACATTTTGGTTGAACTATTTTTTGGCCTCCTTCAGGTGTACAATCCATATAGATGGAGGAGAGGGACATCTTCCTTCCAGGTAGTGTCTCACAACCATCTCTTATAATCTGGGGAAAACAGTAAAACAAGAGAAAAACTGGTGGCAAATATACTGATTACACCAACCCATCTTCCCAATTCTTACAGTATTGATTGTCAAATGAGATACTCTGAGGATTAGAATAATTGGTTTATTTATCATATTATGACCTCATAATTATTTCCTTAATAAGTTGGTTTGTAAGAGTGCTCATTGGGAAAAGGTTGTCTTAAAAATAAAGTGACATGAGTTTTGTTTTTTTCTCTTGTGCTCAAACTTATAAGGGAATCCCACCCCTGAGTTTCTATAGTACTGATCAATATATTTTATTAACACATCAAATTGCTATCAACAGTATTTATTCGCATAACAAACAAGATATGAAAATTACTCACTAAGTGATTGTGATGATTGCACAGTACACAAGCTCACACAACAGAATCTCACTGCTGTCTGAGTAAACCACAGTATTGATCATAGTTTTCTAGAATACATACTGTTCCTAATTACCCCAATATGTCTCAGAAGCGAAAGAATGGGGCCAATAATGATGGGGATTGCATGAAGCATTGCACTATTACATTGGGAACTAAGATAGACATTATGAAGCAAGGTGAAAGAGATGAAAAAATGATGAACATGTCAGGGGCATGAATGGTTCTACTGATGCAACAATTTTCAAGTACAAAAAGCACATTATGCAACATGTAAAAAGTTACATTCCATGATAATTAATAAGATACAAAAACTCATTGATCAAAGAGATGGAAAAACTTCTATACATTAAAATACTGATTAAGGCAAGTGAAACATACTTTCAAGAATTATTGGGCTATATACAGCATTGAATATTGTCAGACTTCCGAACAAACCCCACAGACGTAGTCTGTTCATAAGTAGAGTAGCTCCTGTATGTAACATTAGGTATTCCATATAGAAGTTGATGTGTTGAAAACCTTGGAAATATTTCTTTTCAATTTTACATAGGGAATGGATTAATGAACTGAATTTTTTTTTCTCATTGTTTTATTTACTAGTGAAATTTTCAGTTGCAACGATCAAAAGGTGTCGACGTTTTCCACATAGGGAATATCCACTGCTGGGCCTTTGAGTGAACAGTCAACAGACAACATTCTTGATGAAAACCTGGTCAAGTAGTGCAAATCAATACACACAGTTTTAATAAATTCACAATTGATTTTTGCAAATGCCAACATGTTTGTCTGCATTATTCAGCCATAGGCATTGGAATTACAAGTGACTTGTACAATTTGTGTGAACTTTGGAAGGATTTTATATATATACTAACACACTACTTGTCAAAAATGATGAGATTATTTGCATGTGGTTTCTGTTTATGATCAGAATATCTGTGCACTCAGCCTTGGAACAGAGTCACTTCCCAGCACTTCTGCCTAAAACCAATGTAGCTTGTATATATATATATGATTATAAATTGCTTTAAATCATATTTAAACTCTATTTGAAATGAGCTCTGATTAAATTCCGCTGTAAATGTATCATTTAGCCTAAGCAATATAAATAGAATAACCAAAGGAAATGGAGCTGCAGCAGGAATCGGACATGGAACTGATAGGATAGCTCCTTCTACGTAGAATTGCTCTCAACATTGAGCTGGACAGTTGCCGGTAATGCAAAGGTCAAATGATACATTGACCGTGTATTAAGAGGAGACCATTTCAAATACAGTTTTAATAGGACACAATTTATAATCCTTCTGTCAAATCAGATATCCATTTTCTAATAAGATGATTGTCTGCATTGAAAGGAGCAAACAGAGCACATATAGACCATTACGAGAAAAATGAAAATTTTGTGTTAGAACACTTATGTAAGACTTTGCATTACTGTTGTCTTTAGCTCAATGGTAAGAACAAAGCCACATTGAAGCGGCTACTCTATCAGTCATATGTTTGATATACACATATAGATGAAAATATGTATGTATACATATGTTCATATATATATATATATATTAAAAAAAGTATATGCGTACATATATATATATATATATATATATATAAGCATATGTTTTTATATATATATAGGCATATGTTTTTATATGTGTGTATATATATATATATATATATATATATATATAGTACTGATCAGGTTTGGAATATAGCATAAAATATAATACAAAGCAGTATATATATATATATATATATATATATATATAGTACAGATCAGGTTTGAAATATAGAATAAAATATAATACAAAGCAGTGTCGCATATGTGATGCATTTATATACATTCAACTTTATACTCAGAGAGTCAAGTTGTTTTAGAGTAGAGCTGGAAAAAAAAAGGGAGTGAATTCGCAACACAAACGAGTTTGTTTCTATCCGCTCTGGGCCTCATCAGGCGATTGATTGTAAATCTCCAGCTTGATGAGTATTGACAATCAAGGACATTCGCCTGATGAGGCCCAGAGTGGGAATAGATATAAAATTGATTGTGTAACGGATCCTCTTCCTATAATATATATATATATATATGTATATATACGCATTTGTATATATGTATATATATATCTGAGCCTGTGTATGTATGTATACATACATAAATACATATGTATGTATATATGCATGTATGTACATATATTTGTGTATATATACAAATATATGTATATAAATGTGCTAGTGTATATTTAAATAAATGTGCATATCTATATACATTTGTGAGCATATATATGTATGTATATGTATGTATATATATATATATACATATATATATGTATATATATGTATGTACATATATATATATATATATACATATATATATATTCATGTATATATATATATGTATATATACATATGTATGTGTATATATATATATATATGTGTGTGTGTATATATATATGTGTGTGTGTGTATATATATGTGTATATATGTGCTTGTATATATATATAAATATATATATATATATGTGTGTGTCTTGTACGTACTGCTGTTTCATTGTTTTACCACTTTTTGGTGTGGTTATAGGCTATCCATCACCCTTCCCTGTACTGCTATGCAGGCTTTCAACTTTTGCTTCAGACCTATATGCCAACCTCTAACCCTGCCTTACACAGAACTAAATGGTCAGTATATGAATGTGTATATATGTATACGTATATATATATTTTTATATGTGTATCTGTATTTATATAAGCCTGAAGAAGTCTAAAGACGGCAGATACATGAACTTGTTTGTGAAGTGAATCCACTTCTTACGAGATATATATCTGTGTGTGTGTATATATATATGTGTGAATGTATAAATATATATATATACATATACATACATATATATATATATATATATATATATATATAACCATATTTATATATATATATGTAACCATATATATATATATGTAACCATATATATATATATATATATATATATTTAACCATATATATATATATTTAACCATATATATATATATTTAACCATATATATATAAATATATTTAACCATATATATATGAATATATTTAACCATATATATATGAATATATTTAACCATATATATATATATATATATACGTAACAATTATATATATATATATGTAACCAAATATATACATTTGTAACCATATATATATCTATGTAACCATATATATATATATATATGTAACCATATATATATATATATATATATATATATGTAACCATATATATATATATATATATATATGTAACCATATATATATATATATATATATGTAACCATATATATATATATATATATATGTAACCATATATATATATATATATATGTAACCATATATATATATATATATATATATATATATATATATGTAACCATATATATATATATATGTAACCATATATATATATATATATATATATATATGTAACCATATATATTATATATATATATATATATATGTAACCATATATATATATATATATATATATATGTAACCATATATATATATATATATATATATATGTAACCATATATATATATATATATATATATGTAACCATATATATATATATATATATATATATATATATATATATATATATATGTAACCATATATATATATATATATGTAACCATATATATATATATATATGTAACCATATATATATATATATATGTAACCATATATATATATATATATGTAACCATATATATATATATATAACCATATATATATATATATATATATATATGTAACCATATATATATATATATATATATATATATATATATGTAACCATATATATATATATATATATGTAACCATATATATATATATATATATATATATGTAACCATATATATATATATATATATATATATGTAACCATATATATATATATGTAACCATATATATATATATATATATATATATGTAACCATATATATATATATATGTAACCATATATATATATATATGTAACCATATATATATATATATATATATGTAACCATATATATATATATATATATATATGTAACCATATATATATATAAATATATATATGTAACCATATATATATATATATACATATGTAACCATATATAT